>JANHGB010017280.1:0-39886 GCA_026283785.1 Coracopsis vasa
TGGGTTGCCCAAGGAAGTTGTGAATGCTCCATCCCTGGCGGTGTTCAAGGCCAGGCTGGACAAAGCCTTGGGTGACATGGTTTAGTGTGAGGTGTCCTTGCCCGTGGCAGGTGGGTTGGAACTTCAGGATCTTAAGGTCCTTTCTAACCCTAACTATTCTGTGATTCTATATTTCCACCTCCCAGCAAAGGCATAGCTAAACTCTGCTGTAATTTCAACTAGCCCTATTCTACACTGCAGCAACTGGTGAAGCTGCTCCTTTGGCATGGGAAGCTTTGACTCCATTATAGGCACCTTTCCCTGAAGCCTAAGTGCTTCCTTCTTCATTGAAAATTAGCAAGAAAGTAAGGTGGTGAGACAGTATCATCTGAATATCCCCATCAGTTCGGGGATATTTGCCCCTCTGCTCATTTTTCTTCCCAGTCACTTGGACTATGCTGATAAAAGGGATGTGTTTCAGGACATTACTTGCTATTTAAAAAAAGGATAAAATGCAACCAAAAAGAATTGTTTCTTCCTTTTCAACAACTAAATTGATCTCTTTGCCCATACGACTTCTTCTGGCTAGCTAGCAAATATAAAGTCAAACACCTGTTTACCAGACACAGAGCTATGTGCCTGCCATTGCTGATCCATCTGTGGAACATAAACATAACTTTCACCAGCTGCTTCTTTTAGCATGGGCTGGTAATGGAAGCCATTATAGAGCATATCAACAACATACTTTCCTAATAATCATGGGCCAGAGCATCACAGGGTGTAAAGTGGCAGAGTCTCACAGAAAGTGAGGCTGATTTACACCATCAGAGGACCTCACCCTGCTGTGTTTGTTTTCTTCACACTCTTCTCCTTTTAGCACCCTTATTTTCCTAGTTTCTAGTTTGTTTCTGTTTCGTTAGGGTTTTTTTTTTCTCATTATATTATACTAATGAGGTAACATATTGTGAATAACTCCAGGGCCAGGCTCAAGCAATAATGGATAATTACCTTGGGTACCACACAGCCTTGATATTAATGACTCTATGAAAACCTCTGAAGACTCAGAGGTGTGATACTGCAAAGACTCCAAATGAGTTTGGGCCAAATGACCCCTTCGTATAAACACGCTCAACTCTACTGACTTCAGGAGAATTATGCCTGCTTTTGTTTGTTGCTGTAGGTGATTCACAAAATCACGCCCAACCACGTCCATGCTCTTTAGATTTAAGTTGAGCTTGAAATCTCACAGTGCAAACAGCAGAGTCCTTTTTGTCTTGCATGAAGGCTAGTGTGTTACGACTGTAATTAAATTGCTGATAGATCCTCTTATCTCTCAGGCTGCTTCAGGATGTAGTAATGAGGCTCTGCTCTTGACGAGCATCAACATACCTCTTTTCTTGTGTCACATCAGTTAGGCAGGTCAGGATCTTGATGGTGACCCAAGACAACATTCATCCTATGACCAGGCAGTTCATTTTCTTTTCAGTGTAAAGGGCAGAAAGGCCACGGGTCTTTTTGACTCTTCGTTTTCCAGTCAGGAGACAACTTGGAACTCAGAAAAGAAATTTCATCAGTACCCAAGGCTCTCAAACTGGAAGAACTTGTACAGCTTTAGATGTCAAATTTGTGGAAGCCCATCCTGTTGAGTTCGGCCTAGAAATGATAGTAGTCCCTCAGACTTACCATTAGAATTTGCTTTCCTCTTAGTAATTTTGTAACACATGCTGAACACCGAATGACACTTTCCAGGACTCCAGCAATTGCAAAACTCAACGCTCACCTCTAATATATTCCGACTTAAAGTGTGCAACCTTGTTTAAAATGCACTGCTAAAGCATATATTTTCATGTATCGTTATGTCGAAATGCATGATAACCATGTTGAAAAATCAAATTATCTGTGTTAAGGTGAATATTACAATGTGACTACTGCCTGCTGTGCTGCGAATGAATCTTGTAAACACAATCAAATCTCTCTCTTTCTCTCCCTCTCACACACAGAGAGAGACACATGCATGCCCTTGCACAAGAAAAGAGATTCTTCACCTTCTGCCATCGTATTGTCACAGCAGCTCATGTTTATTGTGAATGACATCTTCAGCTACAACTCAGCATGAGCTCCGGTATGCTGGAGCTGAACATCCTACCAGGAAAATCAGCAGTGACATTAAAGTTGTTTCATGAATAATGAAAAAATAAATATCACATTTACTGTTGGTACACAAAACGCTTTGTTTAACTAAAACTGTTTTCAGAGAAATTCCAGGTCTCGGAGGGTAGATACTATTTTATTAACTGTGGATAGAGAACTTATTTAGATGGAGCTGTTTTCATTATATTGGTAATCTTCTCAATTACATAAATGAGAGAACATGTGATCAGTACTATTAGTAGGATACAGACTTCTCTCACAAACCTCTGCACTCTCAGAAAATCACAAACCAGCAAATCCTCCATGCTAGCAGCCAGTCTTTCAGCCACTTACGTTCTGTGTAAGGAGGTTTAATATGTCTTCCAAGTCCAAATTTGAGTAACAACAGTTTTAATCATTTATGAGGGCAAAAAGGCTTCAGAGACAGTAACGCAATTATATAAGCGTATAATGCAAAAGAGAATTCAATTGTCTTGATGCCATATAAGGCAAGCTTATTACAGGATCCCAGCAAAAGACACTCAAAATGCTCAAAACATGACTGCACAGTGTCCAGAGTTTTGCTGGCAGCATCAGTGTGTGCTCCTGCCAGCTGTCAGAAGTTCATAATCACAAATTTCAGGCAGAAGAAACAAGCCTACTTTGAATTACGGGGTTACAGTGACCAGAGATTTATATAAAAATTATGTGTAGTGGAAATGCTATATTTCGTCCTATTAAGGACTGAGCAAACACACTTTTTTCATAGCATGTGTCAGGCAAAAGTAAAATCTTACAACGATTCCAGGCTTTGTGCTAGACTGAAACTTGTGATCCTAAACTGCAAAGTTTTTTAATGAAACACAAATATATTTGCTTCCAGAAGTGGAAAACAGTCTCACTACTGTCCCTTAAAAAAATAAAAAGGGCTGTTATTACCCATTTTTTTTGGAATGTTTCATCCATATTCATGGCAAAAACCCTGAGAAATGTTCAAAATGCCAAAAAGTATGAAAACTAATACCAAACACATTGTCAATGTCCTACTAACTAGTGTTTATCAACTTATCAGCTTGGAAATAGTTATTCTCAGTAGAACTTTCTGAATGGCAATCATTAACAATCAGCTTCACAAATAGTACAACTCATAAGATACAGGCTTAATATTAATGATTTGAAAGACTCACCTTTTCTTTCAAAGGGAGTGAACAGATTTGTATTTTAGCTTTCACTGAAGCAGGCACAAAAATGGTGTCTTTTCCATAAACTGAGAGCTTCCATTTTTTATATAGAGTAATATACTTTATGACTCCTTTCTTGTGAGTTCAAGTTGCCTGTATTTCCTATTCATAGAGAAAAGCTCATTTCCTGTTAAAAACACACATGTATTTACTCTTATTTGCTTAACAGCATTCTAAATGGCAGTAACAAAAAGAGCAATAAACAGAAATAATCCACTTTACTGGTACCTGTACACAGTCTCTATTCCTTTTTATTCTTTGCCTTTAAACAAGACAGAAAATTAAGAGTATTTTAAGGAGATGAGTTTAAGGTTTGTTATCTACTGTATGTCTAAGGTGCACCAATCTAAGGTACAGTATCTCTCACTACTGTTAGGTGGGCTTAGGCAGGTGGTTTAGAGTTCCTCCTTACTAGCTGCAAGGCAAAATCATGAGAGAGGGCCAACATTTAGATCTGATAATGCAGGAAGAGGTGCATCAGGTATTCTTTCTCGTGCAGTCAAAAGAGTTAAAAGTAAGCAAATGTATAAGCAAGTAAAACCTGTGTATTAATGAGGAATGTGTCAGTCAATAGCAGCGCAAGCTGTGTTTCCATCTACTATGCAAGAAAGGTAAAGTATTCTACTAGGTCACTTAGTTACTTCAACCAGATGGAATCCAAAATGTTCAGAAAATTAAAAATCCATTTATTCCTCCAAAGTTGCATTCCATCTGTTTTCAGACATTTATGGAATCTTTTTGCATACAGGATATGGCAACCACTGGTGCCTTGGAAATATTTCTTCCCCGTGAAGCTCAGAGAAAGCCAGGCTGCATGTAGACGGCACTGGAGTAAGCCTTTTTTTCAGGTGCTCCTATTTCTCTTCAAAATATAGGAAACTCTAGCCTTGTTTTAAATAGAGGAATCATAAAATCCAGTGTACCAGTGTCCGCAAAAATGCAACAAGAACTTTCAATCTAAATAAAAAATAGAAAATAATAAATAATCAGGCTATTCCCTGCTCTTTCCACCTTGAAAATTTTAACTTTCCTGCCAGTCTGTTTCTCATTTTCAGTTTGTGGAGACAATAAGAATGATTCAGATGCTATGAAGGAATGCAGCCTGGCATGTAGTGATCTCCACCCTGAAGATAAAAGTGACAAAGCTACCCTAGGAGTTACGAGCTCTAGTCTTCATCAATCATTTTTCAAGTAATATTTTATTTCATTCAACTACATATTGTGCCTAGATGTAACTGAGGTATGGTCCCCTTCCTTCTATCCTTGTTCTCAGCATCTTCAGCTTCACCAGATGGAAGGATATCATCTGGCATGCAGGCCAGGCCAAATTTTCTGTATATGACACAAACATCCATATTTCCCCTGTTTCCTTAGGATTTTCCTCCATTTGCAGTCAGTGGCTCATTCAATAGTCCAGCATCAACAAGCAGTATCCTGCTAGGTGCAGGGAATATTTTATCCCCCAGGTGAAGCTCACCCATAACGTAAGTACAGGCTGTACCTATATTGTCAGCTAAGTTATATTCCTACTTCTCTCCTGATTATCCACACCTCATGTTAAATCACTCCCAGCTTCTGTGTTGGAAGGAACCAACTGCATCCCTCCAAGGTGAAAGACATTCAGCGGGTAACTCTGTACCTGGACTACAGGTCAAAACCACAGTGGGTTTGGTGATCTTACACAGAGTCCCCAAGTGCTACATCAGCCGTCCTTTGCACCATAAACACTTTTCATGCTCTTATGCCAAGGTCCAGGTTACTTCAGAGTATGCAACTGGGGGGGATATACCTGTCTTCCATTATCTACATCTGCATTTTGTTCACTTCTCCAAATCATTTGGGTAACTGACAGGTAACTGTCACATGGAAAGACAAAGCACTCAAAAATCCCAAGGCAGCAGATCAAAAAGCAGAGAACTGGCTTTTAAGTATAAGACTGCATTTAAAAAAAACCCAACAAACACTGGAAAATAGAATCACAAATGGTGGATGGTTTGTGTTTCGGTCTTTGCGTCTTGTTTTGAATGTCGGGTCATGTCTTCACATTTCCTTCTGCAACTCCAAGGGCACGAAAAAAAAAAGGAAGTTAATATTCCTACTCAGTCTCATGCTGTCCAAAGCTGACACTTAAAAAAAACCCCACACACAAATTCAGTGAGAGTATTACAAGACTGAAAACTGGTACCAGTGACACCAAGTTCTGCTATAATAAGCTTGTACTTTTCATCACTTCAGAGTTGAAATCCACGAGGTTTGACTTTGGGGTTGAGGACCACATGCTAAAAGACCATATTTAATTAGCAGCAGAACCAGAGACTAGATTTTCTCCTTTTTTTGACAAATATTTTCCTTCCATCATTGGGAAACTTGACAGTGAGGAAGCCTGCTGCCCAAGATGGACAAAACCTAAGTGTCAAACTGGCAAAACTAGGAAAAAACCCTAACTGGTGCATGAAGGGCTGTCAAGGAGCATCCCAGGAATGCATTCACCCACATGAGGCAGACACACATCACCCTGGTGTCATCTTTTGTCCACACAAATAAAATACCTCTCTCAAGAGTTAAAACTAATTAAAGGTTTGCTTTGATTGCACAGAGGGACTTGGACTCACACCTCCTTATCAGCTGAAGCGCCTGCACTGCTTCTCTTTACTTTCACCCATCCCCTGCTAAGTTTAGAAGAAAAGGCAATGGCTGTGGCTAGTGACAGAACAAGGTTGGCAGCTGCAAAACTGAGATGCCACGTTTCAGTGTATAATTTTCTTTCCACAGTGTCTCTCCCTAACTTTCCTCTTTAAGAAGCACTTAAAATCCATGTGTCTGACTCAATTATTGTTATTGTAGCTACGGGACAGAATGTGATGCTGATGAGGGCCTACCTGTCTAGTTAGCTTCCCCTTCTGGATGCTTTCTTTCCTTGATTCATCATTGCTTGTGACACATGTATTGTCTAAACTATGTTCAAGAACAAGTCCCTAATACGTTCAATGGAAGAAGGTGAAAAATCAGAAAGTGGCGTTATCAGTTGCATGCATAAATTTATGCGCTAACTTTAACCATCCTATTTCTGAGAAGTATCTTACATAGAAAGCACGGTTTTATTGCAAATTAAGAATAACATTTGCAGTAAAATTAAGAATAAAATTTCTTTTGCTTCCTTTGATTAGGAGAGCACTGACATTGCATAAATGCTCTGTCTTTATGAACTCATCTAGAAATTCTATGCTCCTTCAGCATTCAGTACATTATCAAATAATACCCGAAGTACTATGAATTCATGCCCCAGAGGGCATGATCCCAAATTTAAAGTCATCATCATTCTGTACATTTTCTGCTCAGTTGAAGGTTTTATGATACAGGCTGAATGTCTTTTCAGGACAATCCTAAAAATAAGCTAATGCAGTGGGGACTGAATTTATTGGACATGTACACTCACCTTCAGTTGATGCTCTCCCTAGGTCAGTTCTCATGTGATTGGCAAGGGATCGTGACAGCTTGTATCTTCCTATGAGAAACCTGTGTAGACACTGGTAATTAGAACTGCCACTCAGTCCTCCTTGACAATAGCTGCTGCAGTGGCTCTGGGCCTCTGAACTAGCTACTGCCTCTGGAAAACCCTGTTTCCCAGTGTCTTCTCCTCCGTAGGCACATACCTAATTGCATGTAAACATTCTGTAATTTATTGTGCGACACAAAAACACTGGTACCTTCAAGCTGAAAATACAGTGGTTGATAAATACTGAAAAACTACACTTCCAAAGTGTCACGTACAATGTAGCTCTCCAGCTGCTTTCCCTGACTGGCTGCTGAAGTAAGGATGCTTCCTTAGTAATGGAAAATCTGAGAAGGGTCTCAGTCTCTTTTTTTTAGGAGCCTAATTCTCAGTCAAAGTTATGAATGTTGAGGCTTGTGAGTTCAGTTTTGGAAAAAAATACTCCATTTCTGCTTGAAATTACCAGTGCATTTTCTCTGTAGTATTCTGCCTCAATCATCACGAGAATAAAAAGGCTCTATTACCTGTTAGTATACCTTTACCGTAATTGATTTATTCACAAACTGTTAATGACTTCAACTAATAAAGAAGAGAAAATGAAAGCAATGTAATAGGAAAATGCACACGAAGCATTTCCAGTTTAGGGTTGTATTCATAAGAGACTAAGGATAAGGCAAGATATTTGGAAATATTTGCAAATGACAATGAGGCTGAAAAATTTCCTTGTACCAGGATATCTACAGAATGAAACTTGGATTCTATTCTCTGCTTTGTGGCAGTTTGGATGTATCATTTCAGATACAGCTTCCTTGTCTGTGAAATGGGGCTAACAATAGAGCTGTACTTTCCATGCACGGTGCCCAGTTATTTAGATCTCATCATGTTAAGTAGCATCTTTTTTTCCCTGCACTAGAGAAAAAAAGAGCCAGAGTGAGGCAGTCGGGAATTGTTGAGATCCAGGGTTGGAAAAGCAGTGAAACCTAATCTCCAGACCATGGAAATCAATGGAAATTGACTTCAAAACACTGTTGATTTCAGTGGTTTGGGGATCAAGGTTTAGGAGAACAAACGTACCACATGAAGACAAGTCCGTTTTCCAGTGCAATGCTTGACTTCTTGATACAAGCAGCCTGTCAGACAGCAGACTTAGGGGCAAGCCTATACTGAAGGGTTGTATACAGTAGTAGGGTGTCCAGAGGCACCTCAGATAAGAAGTTCCCGCTCTGCTCTCCCCACAGCTTGTTCAAGAAAACCCCTGTGGTTAAGCAGAAAATATTTGGCACCAGATCAGGTGTGCAGAGCCCTGAGAAGCTAGGAAGCCAGGCTGTGAGAGAAGTGGCAGGCACAGGGACCTGCTTCTACTTCCTATCCCTTCCCACTCCATCAGCATCAGGCCCACTGGTTATGGGAACTTCAGATGAATTTCAGAATTCAGGGGATTTCAGAATCACATACAAGTGCACTGAGAGCTGAAGATGTTGCAACCATTGCAATGCTGGGTTAATTTTCCCAGTGACAATCCAGGCCAAGAAGAGTGCAGCACACTGTATTGAGCATCTTGATGAAGTTTTATGCAACCACTCTTCAAAACCAACCCAGAAATGGCAGTGCTGTATTTTTAGACAGATAATTACAAGGGTACTCCCATATATGTACTACAAAATGAATCCAGTAGTGTAATCATGCAACGGGTCAGAAATTACTGACTGAATAGTACCATTTCCTTTTTAGACTTCTCTTATAGCACAGTGGCAGTGTAACTGTGCTGTATTTGGGTAACGCTCCAGCACAGTGCACAGGGGTGTAAATGTGGAGCTCCATCTCTATTCACAGACACTTATTGTTGAAGCCTCTGCCCATCACAGACACATCCTTCACTTCCATCATTATTAAACTGCATTCAAAAATTCCATGAAATCCAATACCAAGCCCACAGATCTCTATTCCATTGACTGCACACAATTTTCAGAGGATATAAACCCCAATATGTTGGTAGTGCCAAGCTCATCCAAAATAGCCCATAACTCTCATCTCAGGGATGGAGAGGATAACAATGTTAAAATCTAACTAGTAATGTGCACACTGTTAATCTATGGAAAAATGCATTTTAGGAAAGTCACACAAAGCTCAGAACATACTACTGCAATCCCAGCAACACAGGTGGAAAATGAAATCTAAAGGAAATCACACCTGAAGCATTGAAGTACAGTTATGGCAGCCAAGTAATCTGAACTCTGCCCTTTCAGACAGCGCACAGTATCATTGCACTTAAGAGCTCATGGTCTCCATAGTATTCCAATTTTGAAATAAGTAAGCTTTTGCTTATTCTTCTCCCCTACCACTCTTCACTACTGTATAATAATCTCTATACTAGTTTTCTATGCACTAGAATAGGTACCTTATGACTTTCTGAGAAAAATACTATGTATTAAAGATGCCTATCATTTGATTTTATTTTTCAAATAGATCTGTTTAGCTATTAGCAGAGGCTGATTAATGGAAAATTCTTTTCAGAGAAATTTGTGAACTCTTCCTTTTCAGAGGTCTTCTTGTCTTCCACTCCTAGTGATGACTCTGTCCCAACTTCAGCCTTTCCTGCTCCCTGTTGATGTGGTAAAGGCATTGCGTGTACCCAACAGGTACCAGTAGTCAATCCCTAATTACATCCAGACCCATTTCATTTCAGGTTTGATTCAAGAAAACTTACTAACTTTGAGAAGTACCTTATATGATTCTATGTTTTCCACTGGTGCAGTCATGAATACCAGCATCTCCTCTAGCAGGAAAAGGTCAAAACCATCTGAAGGTCTACAAAGGCACAAAGGACAACTCAGCTGGTACCTTGGGAATGTTCTTGGTTTACATAACACAGAAAGACAGCTAGAAAACGATTCCTGCTGAACCTGAATAAATATGCTTGCAACATCATTAATGGATTCTATTTCCTGTAACTGAAAGGCGATTTGATAAATCATCCTTTGCCATCATGCCACTAATTGCATTGGATGCTGAAAAAAAACCCAACCAAAAACCCAAACCAAAATGATTTTTTTAGGAAAGCCACAAATCCTGAAGGTACACTGCTGGCAAGCCCTGGAGTGTTTATATTACAAGCCAAGCAATTTAAATAATCCCCAAGTTCATTACGTTCAGCAAGATGCTCAGGAGAGGTCCTCTCTGCCACTGGCTTCCAAGAATACATCAACATAGTGTGTCTTGTTTTTCACAACTGATAGGTTTTGTGTGGGTAGGACTAAATTACAGTAGCAGGATTTTAACAACTGCGGAAAAGACTGTAAAACTTTCTGCCCCTTATTAACTACTGTGTGACTATTAGGTTTATGGGCAACGTTAACATTGCAGCATAGGAACAAAAACATTGTAAAAGGTCTCAAAAATGTTGGGAAGCAATTTTTCCCAAGAGAGGCAGGGGGCCTTTCCAATCCAGGCAAAGTATGGAAGGGGTCATGTGGCACACATATAAAACTGGATTAAACTCTCTGTTGCTAAGTAATTAAACCTAAGTGTAAACGTGGGCAAGTGCTAATTTTAAAACCAAGGTCCCTGTTCAGAGCTCCAAAATCTCTACTGAAAGTTCATGGAATATGAAAGCTGCTTCTTTAAAAGAAATCAGCTTGCAGCTCCCCAGAACGGAGCCCCTGGGCAAGTGGTTCAAAATATGATTTTTATAAACAAATCTGACATAGCAAACTTAATGCAAAACCCTATGCATATAACATCGCTTATGTGTGCAACTCATTTAAATTATAGCTGTAGAGAGAAGGAAATAAAACTGGCATATTAACCTTTGGCACAACAGTGCTCACATACTAGTAATGTTCAGCAGCAGATAATATTATTGTGACTCCCACTAGTATTGTCATAGTGAAGGGTCTGTCAGAATTCATGTTCAAAACCTCTACAGTCAGAGATTATTAATTCAGCCATAAGCATTTGTTCCAGACCTACCTTGGCATGTACAGTCTTAAGAGCAAAATCTTTTTTACTGCAACTTATCTTTCCTCATCACCATTGTATTTAAAGTCGCTGCATGTAAAAATAAAACAGAAATTCATGAAATACAGCATTTCCTCATCCCCATCATATTTAAAACACTGAACGCAAAAAGAAAACAATCCAGAAATTCATTAAATACAGTATTCCACAGCTTATTGCCTTGCTTCCCAAATGTCCTTTTTAAAGAATGGTCTGCTATTTCTTCCTCAAGAGAGAGGGCCCTCAAGGACAAGCTAAAGGCATGAGCAAGATAGACTTAAAAAACAATTTATAAATGAAATTTAAAACTTTCTCAGATTTTTTTTTGTTTTTGCTCCAAATTATTGAATACATTCCTATATAACTAACAAAAGCATTATATGAGATGAACCTTCCTTACTAAATAATTAATGTGACTAGCTTTGACAATGTCATTCAGGCCCTGGTGTATGTTCTCAGCCTGTCTATATGCTCCAAAACATCTTGGACAAAAGTTTCAGACACAGGACTTACACAACAGCTTGGGATGTACTTCGATTTGGTTTCTTCATGTATCTTGAAAATGAAAACTGGCTCGTTACACACAAAGGCCATGAGGCTTAGACATGGGTAAAGCTGATTTTACCTGGAGAACAGTCAGTCTTCAGAGTGATGGTAAATGGAAATGCAACCCAGCACAGGTTCAAGTGAGAACATTTCTTGGCTCCTTATTTCAGAGAGTGACTCATAAAAAGAAAAGAGCTAAACAAGTTTACAAAGTTGACATTAAGTCAACGAATCCTGAGAGATAGCAAGTATGACAGCAAGACAAGTTTTGGAGTCCCACTGCAGTTCCCTTGCCAGTGAAGCAAGTGCAGACCTGCTGCTACGCTAGAGGATATAATGACTGAAAATATAATCTAGTTGTTGGAAAAACCATTAGGTTTAAGAGAAGTTACTTACCAAAATATTGCAGGGTCATCACAAAACACATTTATATATCTTTAAATGACATCTAGACAGATTGGTTTAAGCAAGCTTAACCTTTTCTTCTATGTGGAAGAATCTTGAGAGCCACTTGTATTTCCCCAAGTCCCTTCTACCAGCAACCCCTTGGGCCAAGCTGTGAGATGGGCAGTGCTAAACAGAGGAATATATGATGTACTCTAAGCATTGCAGGATTAAGAATGTGATGTCTTTTCTATCCTTACTTCCTCTGATCAAACTGGGACAAATAAGGACTGCAGAAGCTGCTATACAAGCTTCACCTAGCACAAGGCCAAAGATCAATGTATGTGAAGCAGAAGGGAAAAAAAGACAGATTTTGAGTTCCAAAAATAAGCTGCGAAGAAACTTAATCCTCAAAGGTCAGATGTACATCTGAAAGGCCTAGGCCATGCCTTTGTATCAGAATGTTACAACATTAGCCCTAATGACTTAATAGTTTTGCCCTTGACTTGTGTCAACAGGAACCTATCTTGTTACATGGTAAATTAGTTGCTTCCAGCCTAGTCCAGACTCCTAGGTAAAGGGAAGACAGAGGCACTTCTAGCAAAATTAGAAATGTAACCTAGTATCTAAACAGTATTGCTTAGTATAAGTATTTAGTAGCATTTTAATTTTTGTACAAGTGTTTGATTAAAGGCAGGCTGGACACAGCATGGGGAAGAAACTATCATGTTTGGCATTCAAGAGCCAAAATTAAAAGGAAGCCATCTCCTTTGCACACTGTTGTGCAGTGTCATCAAAGGTCATCGTCTGCTCCAGATATCAAGGGATAATGAGCCGGGGTCAGGCGTAATGATGGTAGGCTCTAGGTAACAGGAGATGCTTTCTTATGCTCCTTTCCTTAACTCTCAGAGAAGTCTGCATCCTTTACAGGCTTGCTTCACATCCACACAGAAACAGTTTCCAAGCCTGGCACATCACAAAGCCACCAGGTGACCAAGGCATGTTAGCACCTAACTATTCAGAGCCTCACCTTGCATAAAACAAGGACAAACAGTAGTTTCTAAAAGATTACTATAGTAAGCGTGGGTAAAGCCCTTCCCAAAATCTTTGTTCGCGAAGTCAAGCCATCATCACCAGGCAATTGTCTCATTCTATTTAAATTGAGATATTCCATATTTTCTGATTTATCTGGAAGGCCTTGCTTCACATCTGTCCTAAAACCCTGTCTCCTGTCAGCTAGACAAAGGGCTGCTTTTCACAACAAATATGTAAGAAGGGAGAGACAGGCTTATACAGTTATTTAAGTCTTCTTTAAGGAGTTTTACAGGCAAGTAAGATGCAGCTCCAGACAGTAGACTTTTAAATCATTTAAAGCTGACATAAGCTGATCCTAGGCACAGTTTATAATCATGTTTTTACTTTTCATTTCTGACAATTACAAATTGCATTAGCTCCGCAAGTATTCCTATTCAGCAGTATTGTCAAAGTCCATTCATCCCAGCCTCATAACAGCACACCAACCCTTTGCTTTGCCAGCCTCCATCCATAACCTTCATCCAACTGTTACCAGCCATACAGGGAGTGGCAGGAGAGATCTACAGCCTGCAAAGAAAAACCCCTCATCTGCAATCTGTGGCAGATGCAGTTCCCCATGTTTCAATGTGGTTTTCAGACCATCTCAGCTTGACAGGAAGAAGCCTGGCATCCTCTAAGCATGTGGCACTTGTAACGTTTGAAGATGTTCAAAAGAAAAGAGAAAAAAAAAAGTAAACGAAAGGTCTTAACCATTTTGCATGAAGTTGCATGAAAAGTCTTGGGGCCTAACTTGACTGGAACTGTTTTAAGTACTTCTCTACTACAGCAGCGGTGCGTCATATGAAAGGCTATGTCTGGCATCTATCCACAGTTATAAATAAAAAGCATATTTATCTTTGGTCATGCATATAATTTAGAAGTCAGACAGAAGAAACCTTTTTTTCTCCTTTTAAATCTGTAGCAAGCCCAAGATAAATTCTTATAAATTATTTCTTTTAAAAGAAGGAAAAGAAAAAAACTATAACAAAATAGCTTGGCTATTTGGAAATCTGGAAAACAGATTATTTCTTTGGATGGAACAAAGTGTGTGTATGTGTCATCATGACTTTAAACAGTTCCATGGTTCCCCATGGAAATACTTAATTGAAGCTAATAAGATGTGGAGTTATCAGTGGTTTGCCATGATAGATTTCACATGGTCTCCCCAAGATGTTTTACCTCCTTTAAAACTTATTGACCTAAGACTCTGTTAACTGGTGATCTGAGCAGCAACAACTGCAGATAACTAAGTTGGAGTTAAATGCTACTCACAGATGGGACAGGAGTTTGGGCAAACCTTATAACTCCAATCACCATGCGACAGAAACACTTCTGATTTGCAGCATGTGTGACAATCTCCCATAGGAATCTGCAAAGACAAGACTTACTTGCCTCTTGTCACTTGCAGCATGGGTCAGAAGTCCTTTTTCATCAGAAAATTAGGAAAGAAACTATTGCCAGCAGACTACAGATCCCGATGCAAACCTTCCCTCAATTACCATACTTTATAAAGTGATCCTACAAGCTCCCTCCCAGCACTACAGAGGACCAGGCCCACCTTCTTCCAATACGCAGGTTAGTTGATCATGAGTACACGCTAAGAATATTTTTTACTAGTTACAACAATTAAAAAATAAAGGTGCTTTTCTTACATCTCAGGTTAGAAAAGTAAACCCCTGCTGTATTTGACATGGATATACAGTGTATATGTACCTACACAAGCAAATGAAGGGCCAGTAAAGCTTTCTGTATGTGCAGAAAGAGGTTATATGGCAGCTGCAAAGTGTAGGTGCTTTGTAAGCACCCGTATATATCCGTTTCTGGTAATATCTCACAGTAAATTTGGCTTGAGCCAATGTAACTGTGCCACTATACATGATTAAACCATTCTGATGTTTATAGAGAAGGAAAGTTTTTTCCTATATTGATGGCAGCAGATTTTATAAAGGATTTTGGGTACAGGTAATTTGCATAACTTTGGCACTCATTGCACACCTACATTTTAGATAATTAAACTGTCTTCCTAAAAATGGCCAAAATTAAGCAGCTTATCATTATTTTCCTTCAGGAAGAGAAATTTGTAGACCTTTGGCATAACCACATTTTGCCTTCAACAATGTTTTTTGGTTATTTTTCCTGAAAACACATCCCCTGCACCTGCAAATGCATCCACTGCATGTGTTTCTTTTTAACGTTAATATTCCTTTCAAATATACCATCCCCGCTGATAAAGTCAAGTACATGTCTGTGGGCTGCAGGGTCAAGTTCAGTGTACCACCTATCAGTGATTACATCAGTCAGCAGCAAGCACAGTGCATTCATTAACCTATAAGCAACCTTGGTATTTAACTTACACTGACCAATACTGTATTCAGTGTTAAGGAAACTGCGTGCAAATACCATGATGCAGGAAATGCAAGGATACAGTAGATGCCATGGGATAACACTGCATTTGGAAACAGATGAGGTCAATATAAAGAGTGAATCATAAGATGAAGCAACTACTTTGCAGCTACTTATGGACAGGGACAGTCCAGGAAACCAACACTCAGGATTAATACAACATTCTTTAGTCAGTAAACAAAGTGAATAGGAGCTCTGCATCCATCTTATCATCAGCAAGGAGCAAAAGCCACCTCCTGAAGGCAATTCCTATCTTAGGCATCCAAATTCTGAGACACCTCTGACTCCTCACAGATTATACAGGGAAGCAAGGGCAACTGAGCTCCTAAGTCAGGTGCCTTGTGTAGTTAGCAAGAAAAGAATACAAGCTGAACTTTCTGACATATTTCTGTTACCAGTTTCCCTATAAGACAGTCTGTAACTTTACGTGTGTTCCTTAAAATACAAAAGCACCTAAGATTTACAAGGTTAGCAATGTACGTTGCTGTAATCGGCACGCAAACTCGGATGCTGTGTGATTCTTTACCAGTGCAAGTTTCCATCCATCTCAGCATATGGATGAACTAAGGAGAAGAGAAGCAAGCCTGATTGTAATTACATTAAGCACTTTGGCAATAAGGAAAAGTTTGTACTTGTACACAGATGGCTTTATGTTACAGTGCTATAAATGTGCCAAGTTTCATGGCTTCACCACATGATGCAGGGAAGGGGCTCGATCCAAAGTCTGTGCAAACCTGCTGAAGAGCTCTGATTTCAGTGCATTTGTATCAGGTTTAGGGTAAGTCCACTGGAAATAGCCTTTTGTACTAAAATGCAATTATTTTTAGACCATTTTTAGAACCTGGTTTGTCTTATTTAGTCCAAGTGTTCATGCTTTGGTGACTCTTTTCCTTTAAAGAAAAAACAATAAAGTCCAGTTCGGGTTGATTAAAAAGACTTTGAGTGCCCACTGTAGCCCTCAGCTAAGCTGGAAACTTAAACTTTGCAGACCTCATGGGAATTACCTGGGGGAAAAAATATTACATTCTGATTCTATGAGGCCTCCTGAGTGTTTCTGGTGTTTTTGATTCAAGGCCTCTTTTCTGTGACCCTCCCACCCCTACTACTTCATGAAAGTAAGAGATTTTTAAAAGTCCTTAATTTAGAAAAATAAACAAAAATTCTGTCAACCCATTCCCCAGTGTCTCACCATAACTTATTTTAGAGTAATAAATCTTCACCCTGACAGCTCTCTGATGATGCATTACATTAATACATCATAATGACAATACTTGTGATATATGATGGATATATTTTCTGAAAGGGATATCACCTATACATTCCATCTTCCCAGCACAGCAGAAGGTTGTTTGAGAAAAGGGGGAGAAGGGGAGGTAAAGGATGTTCTTTATCCAGAAGGCAAAATCTCACAAGAGAATATGGAATTAAGTTGATTGCCCTTGTTAAAATACCAAAGAGAATAAAGAATAAAATGCCTTCTGTGCACAAACAACTTCTATCAGTAAGATGACCTGTTTGTTTCTCAAATACTGATATTCAGGCTGGAATATAAAAGGGAAATTCTTTAATATACTTGTATCAGTCATGCTAATACAGGAGAAACAGAGAGAAAACAATCACAGTGACTTTGATAAGGTTGGAAGATTGTGATAATGAGAGCTGCAATATTTAAAAGGGTAACTAAGGCAGTCTGCAAACAGAAATAACTGACAGCCTCAGTGAATAATCTGGAGAGAGCTGTGTGTGCTCCAAAGAGTCACTCGTGGCTGAAACAAACCAAAATCTTTTCAGTGTCTGAGCACAGACAAGGCGATGATAAGGCTTTACAGTAGCAAACAAAGTTCATTTTTGACATGGGTATCTGGCCTTTCATAACACCACTGCACATAAGAACCAGATCATAGGCTGGTGTTTGCTCTGCTAGGCTCTGTACAAACAGAACAAAGACAATCCTGCTCAACCAATTTAAACTCAATTTCCAAGGTTTAGAATGCAAAATCAGGCCCTGGCTTAGAAGACCCTGCTGCCTGGGCAGAAGGTAGTAGTAACTGCTCCAAAGGCTCATCTTGCACAAACAACTGTATGAGCTGAACAGTATGAGATCTGACAGGCACCTTTGACTGGTCTAAAGTGACTCTACTGATGCACTTGGCTTACACATACGTTAACTGATGACATCCTCAGTGTCCCTGTTCTTGGCATAAAGATCGCAAGGCCAGTTAGAACCTACCTTCAGTCTACCGATAGCCTTCCTTTTTCAGGAACGCCATCTTTCACTACCAGGCTACTGAATTCTCAGTATTAAGCTTAGGTGCAAAGAAAAAACCAAACAGTGGAACAACGAGCTTCTGCCTTTTTATTTAGGTGTTTTAATAGTAATCTGATGTTTTGGTGAAAATTGATTTTTGCCAAACACTTACAGCAGACTCCCCTCAACACCAGACTGCTGCTGGCTACCCACACTCTGCAAGTATCTGAAACACATTTGGACCATGTTATTAATATTCCTGAGGTCTTACACTATGAGTGACTGGCGAACTGTTTGAGAATAAACATCTTCTGTGACCTCTTTTCTCTTACAGGCTTATCCACAGGTACCCATTGTGTCACTGAAATGGAGCCTGATGATAAATGTTCTGGCCTGGCAAATACTCACCTGCACCTCTGCAAAGGACTAATGTGAAGAAAATCACATGAAGCACTTTCTGTTTCTCTTTGGTCTTGCTGATGCTGCACCGGAAGGGTAGATCTGTTGCCTATTTTCTGAAACAACTTGGAGACCTGAGGTATTTCTTTGTCAGTTGCAGAATTAGCAAACAAAATTCCTGTTGAGACATTTAGTGGGAGAAAAAGATGTTGTGATTAAGATTCACCAGAAAGGATTAGAATTTTACAGTAAGAGTGAAACTTAAGGAAGTATGTATCTGAGCATATATTTCAGTGTGCAACCATCCCAGCTGACAAGCAAATTAGATTTGAATGCAGCAGCATCAGCACCAGTGTAAAGTTCTGCATAAAGAGAGGCCTTGGACACCGCTGTTTTGACTTTGCTAGAAACACTTGAGGGAAAAGCCCCAAACTCTTGATAGGCACTGGCAGGTCTCACTGTCTCAGAAATGCTAAAGAAGAAAACATCAAGAGTGCAAGCACAGTGACAGGAGTGTTGATGTTACTCTGTTGAGCACATGAAAATAAGTGACAATGCCCAATGCAAGGCACTGCAATAACCACACTCTCTGAATGTGAATGGAGTGTTTCTGAAAGGTACTTCTTGACCTCTGAATCTTCAATCTGCAAAGGAAATCTGAGCTATAACGAATATAGGAAGAGACTACATGATAGCCACGGTGCCTTGCTAGCAAACCTGTCTCCAGAGGGTTGATTGTAGGCAAAAAGAAAAAAGTTCTAATGGAAATCAGCTGATAAAATCAATCCTACTAAATCCACTTCACTTTTCTATAACCACTTTTAAGAGCCTATTGTAATGTTATTTTGCATTGCAAGCATTTGTCCTTCAGTTGTTGAAGGGAAACAACCAGCTCATTTTGTAGATGAGCCATCAGTTTCTGGATACTGCTGCTCTGAGTCAAGCAAACTGCATTACCAAGTCCCATCAATGCTAGATTTCTTGGGCATGCCAGATGTCCTCTCACTTGCATAAAGAAAAATAATAAATCAGTGTCCTCAAAAGCACCAAGAAAAATGCTAACTGACTCGCACTGGGGCCAAGTATATACTTAAGTGTTATAAAATGCCCCTTTTTTGATGACTTTACAGCAGGGATAGCACCCCATTTTTTGTCAGCAATGTGGAAATGGTATTTCTGTCCTAGCTCAGCTTACCCTGCTATCTTACCCTAGGGTGAGGTGGGGAAGTAATACTACAAAAGCTTTTCAAAGATACTCCATGCAAACAAAGCAGAGGTCTCTGTGTATTTTTCTCTGATGTCTTTTCTTCTCACAGCCAACTTTTGCTCTTTTAATCAAACGCAGCTCTGGATAAGATGCTGTAATTTTAGTTGCCATTAAAGTCTAAAGTGATTTTCCTACATTCACTTGTTCCTGACACTGAATATTCATAGCAGAGTTCTATTTATTCTTTCACCTTTTTTATCTGATGTTATTGTTGTGAAAATTGAAGAAGTGTCAGAACTGTATTGCCTTTCGTGCGGGAATACAGTGACTTTCAGGTTCACTTTCAAACCCAGTGACATAGGTTTAAAAGAAACTATTAAAAAATCTGAAATGGGGCATCTTTATTAATAAGGCCAGCTGACTCAAACGATTTTATTAGACTGTCCTTTGCTATTTTTCCTTGGATGTTAGGTGAGGAGCATATATAGAAAGTCCTGTTACCCATCGTACAATCCATAGACTCATATTACTGTAAAAAAATCATTCAGTTAAAGTTCACACAAAACAAAAGTGAAATTACCCCAAAGGAATCTCTGTGTTTCAAGACAATTTTCTTGCTGAGTTTCAAATATTAAAACTCTCCCAGTTGTTAAATAAAGAGTGATGAGAAAATGCATGCAATCTTAATTTCCACTGGGATTATGCCTGGTGTGAGACAATCATGTTGTTAGATATTTTTCTAAAGACTAAAATAATGTTATAGCATCTGTGAAGGATGTTATGAAGAACAAGGTACTGAAATAAAAACATTTTTATCCCAGATTGGCTACTTGTAAGCCTTTTTGCTGAAATTGCTTGATTCAGAATTTATGCAAGGCTTTATTATCTAAGACACTTAAGCTCAACTTGGTTTAAATGATGTACCTATTAGCTTATATATCTTGTAGTTAGTGAATGCCTGATACAATAACTAAAGAAAATCTATGCAAGCCCAATGGGTATTTAAAAAACATAACATAATGTTCACTTGTTTACCCCCCCAGCAGTGCCAAAGCAACAGCATTCTTTAAAATCAAAGCTGATGTTCATGACGCTCCCTGCAAAGCCCCTGGTTAGTGGAGTTGTTGGGTATTTCCAACACCTGTGCCCCCGCCTTTGTCCTCTGGGGTCTGGCAGGATTTCAGCTGCTCTTAAAAGATATTTGTAGGGAGACCAAAAAATGGGGAATGACAAAGAGAAACTTTCAAAAACAAATTACAGTCTTAAATATAACTAGTTCATAATCCCTAGCTCATAATCAGGCACTGAGAACCAGATATACCAGATATGAAGTATCACACTGTAATTGTAAGGAGGAATTTGCTTGGGAGATGAATTTGGCTCTGGCTGGGAAAGAATTTAAAGGGATTTACTAAACAGCTCCATTGTCAGAAAACTAAAAATGTCAGCAGAGACTATGAAAGCATACTGCTACAAAAGCAAACACTACCTTGTTTGCTTTTGTTTATAGTTTTATGTGTCAGATCTGTAACTTTTCCTAAAATGCTTCAATCTGGAGGAAGGAAATAACACTAATGATAATACTTATTATCTGAAAAACATGTCTTTCTTGTAATTGAGGATAAATATTACACTATTGACAGTGAATACTGACAATAATGTATGTTTCAGTTACTGCACTTCAAATGTGGCAAACCAAAAAGTCATGGGACGTGCCTTCTTCAGACTCCTCTTTCTGCTAGCACAAAAATCCATCTTGAAAACTCTCAGGAACCTATAAAGTCCTTTTCTCCTTTTCTATTAGTAGTATTACTCAATAATATACTTTAGATAAAGGTGGGTTAGGAGAAATACCGATTTTCACATAATTCCACT
Source organism: Coracopsis vasa (assembly GCA_026283785.1). Taxonomy (NCBI): domain Eukaryota; kingdom Metazoa; phylum Chordata; class Aves; order Psittaciformes; family Psittacidae; genus Coracopsis; species Coracopsis vasa. The sequence goes on from JANHGB010017280.1 coordinate 20,976, forward strand.
TTCAGACAGTTTTCATGAAGGAAACTGCTCTCTAGGAAATGCATTATCCAGCCAAAGTTGAGGTGAAACCAAATTTTTCCAAATCTCCTTATATTTGATTGTCCTGATGCAGGAGTTTTCCAAGGGAGACATTCTAGAGGAATTTCCTAGATTAGATGGCAGCTTGTTTGCTTTGTGTTGTTTCCTGTTAAGTTCCAAACTTCTTCATGGAATGGATAAAAATCTCAGCAACTGAATCACATTTGTGGCTCTTGGCCTAACACTTGTCTGAGTGTGAGGAATGGGTAGTGGTAGGAATTTTACCATGTATTCCTTGACAGGCAGCTGCATAGCTGAGAAGAGCTGTGAGAGTGACAGGGAGTTTATGTATCCTGGAGATATGGAGAAAAACAAAGGGAAATAGGAAAGAAGTGAGAAAAAAATTAAGCGGCAAAATCAGCAGTTCCTCTAGCGGAACTACACTGCTGGGTCATTCTTTTGGACTTGATTTAGAAAGAAAAATAATAGGCACATTTTTTTCAGATTTATTATGTCTGGAGGTGGTGTATTTAAGCTGAATAGACAGAGTGGGTGATAGGAGTGAGAATATAATGATAATACTAATTAGGGGGAATTTCAAGGCCAACCAAGAGTGAAGGAGACAATCTCTCTGCCCCCCCAGACTACTGACAAAGCGGCGCCTCTTCCATTTCCAGACATTTCCAAAGACAAACTGGGACAAAACAGTAGTAAAAAAGACAAAACAATGCCAGAATCAGGTTCTTGCAACAGTTCCAGCAAAAGCTGTTCCAAAGCCACGTCAACAATGGCAGCAAATCCAAAAGCTACAATATGAGTTCTAGGAGATACTGCACCTTTTTCCTTTCTTCTGAAAGGAAGAACCATCTGTCGGGTGTTAGTCCCTTAGAGGCTGACATGAAAGACCCTCACATTTGCATTCCCATCCACCCAGCAGTGCAGAGATTTCTCTAGATCAGTCCTACGTTACTCATGCCCATGAGGCAGAGATCACATAAACCCATCCCTACAGCCTGTAACCTTGGTAGACTCCATGTGGGCTTCTACAGGGCTGGCCTGTATTGTGGTAGCCCTGAGCTCCATCTCTAAGGGTCCTCCAAAGCCAATGCCAGCCGTTGACAGCTTTTGTAAATTACGTTGGAATTTATCTAGGGATGCCAGAAAGCCTGTACCAGTTCCAATAGCAAAGCTCAGACCTGTGTGGGGGCATTACCACATACCAGAGAACCCATTTTCCCACAAAGTTGCTACAGCTTGGGCTACAGTTTGCTAAATGGGTAGCAAAGGGGTCAACATCTGGCTAATTTCTCCTAAATGGCCAACAAGGTTTTAAAACCTGCAGGGTCAGAAAATCTCAGTCTCCACTGTGCGTCAGAAACACAAAGCAACTTGACCTGGCTCTTGATTTACCTTTATTGTATCTGAAGTTCCAAAAATAACATTCTCAAGAAATATGTAGGACAGTTTTGCATGTGCAAGAACAGCACTTAAAAAATAAGACAATATCATTGGGATTAGAAGAGTTTGCAGTTTACTGAATGACACTGCAGCTGTCAAAAATGTAAACCATAGAAACGAAAGTTGAAATCAGAGACAAAAGGCAAATCTAAATGTCTTTGGTGACTTCTGTACAAAAAGGGAGGTTTCAGAGCTCATGCTGATGTAAACAGGAAGGAAAGAATAGCCAGACCCTGAAACTGGGAATAAGACTCAGGAAAAGTCAGTTCCTTTCACCTCCATAGATTGTTTGTGTAAACGATGGACATATTTAAACTCAAGTCTCAAAGACAGAGAATGGGAGATTAATACTCTCTACTTCTGTCCTGTCTAATGAGATTGTAAGATCTCTCATTAATTGTTTGTCCCAGTCATAGCACAGCTGAGACCAGACCTCCTTTGGGGCCCCTCTACTTTATGATGCAATTAATGCACATAACCCTATGCCATTTACAGTTCTCGAGCCCCAGTGAGTAACATGTGCTGGGATGACAGCTTTTTGTGATTGCCAGTGTCTCACTGGCAGCAAGTCTCATTTAAGTCTGCATCTTTTGCATCTACCTGTTTTGTATTATAACCCTCTAAGGTCATGAGTGCTGGAGCTGATGAAAAGCTAGAGTAAATCAGAGATGCACTAGGATTCACAGACATCCAACAGGCCAACTCTCCTTTATTTTACTTACAAAGGAAGGTTTAAGTGGAAAAATGCAAAACCTCAACTGGGATGGCACTTCTCGCTTTAGAGTAAGTGACATTTTTTGTCAGTGCAAGGAGGATTTTGCTTAGTCTTTCTGTCCCACCTCACCTTTTCCAAAGCCATTTCTATTTCTCCACTGAAGAGATTTCCAGTCACAATTGCTTCATCATTAGATAAATTGCTTCTCTGTGCCAGAAAGATTTCATCCTATGTATTTGTTTATTTAACCTGCGTACCTCCATGAACTAACATCTTCTCTGCATTTAACAGGCAGTAGCGGGGCATGCAAAATCAAAGCTATGTTCTGCTGAAACTGCAAGATGAAACACAAGAGCACTTCTAACTTCAGGGAGTTTTGTAGAGAGAAAATAGGAAGTGAAACAACTTTAAAAAATGCACACTTTTCTAATGCATTAAAGCCTTCATTGCTTTTGCCAAAACTTCACTTTTAAGAAGAACCAGCTGTGGATTTGATTTCTATGCTTCTCAGCCATAAGTCAATAGAGGATTCAATACAGGATCCAATTTTAGAGCACAAGACCTATAACACACAGTGTGAATCATCTCTTGTCTGCATATAAGATAGCACAGATAGATAACATGCTTAGTGAAAGCTTTATCACCAAGGAAACACATTCATAAGCATTGAATCGAGCACCTTAACATTTACCACTCACTTTTAAAAAAATGCCAGCTGTAAATAAGCCCATACTCATAACCAGAAATACGCGGTATCTATCACTCATGCCTAGTTTAAGAATTACTCATCGCCTAAGAGTGGCAATGGGCAAAGCCAATTTGCAAAAGTTCAGAGCTTCTGGAGATTTGGACTCTGATCTACCAGAAGTTAATTGTTTCAGAGAGATAATAATTTTTTGGTAATTATGTCCAACCAATCCATAAGTAACCCCTCACAGAATAGGTTTTATCTAGTGCCACTTGCTATTTCCTAAAGGTCATGGAATCTCTTTTTCTCACCTCTAACGGCTCACCTTTCCTGGGTGCACTATGGGGAAGCATAATTCCAGCAGAGTGGAAATTCAGTCAGCAAATGAGGCATCGACATAAATATTCATGGGGGAAAAAAACTTTTGAAAAACTGTTGAGAAAAGAGAGCAGGTAAATCACAGCATCCTCGGGAGGCCCCTAAGATCTGCACTGACAATTTACACAGATTTGCTCAAAATTTTGTCTGTAATTTCAGAAGTGTTATCATACTTACCAACTTAGCGCCTTCTTCAAAGTATTCAGGCATCTCTTAGTGCTGGACACTTGATTGAAGATGGAACAGTTGCTCAGATGCCACGCTGCACCCCTTTGTCAGATCCTTGATTTACAGTGTGGGAATTAGCAAGGGAAATGATTCTCAATTACTCAGGGAAATACTTATTCCCGGCCAATACACAACAGTTGTTCAGTTTTTGCAACGTGAATTTGACTTCTTAACTAGAATTCCTTCTCTACTTTTCAAACCTGGACCTGATACAAAAGCAAGCAATGGGAGAAGCACACGAATTCACAGGACCACCCGCATGTACAAGGTTAAGTTTCTGCACAAGTACGGTAAGACACACTGGGTATTATCTCAAGGTAGAGTCCAAGTGGAGTTCAGCACAACTTAATATGGTAGTAATCCAGTTTCAAGACAAAAAAATTGCAGGAAAAATTTTAACAATGCTTGATTTTGAACTTGTTTTTGCTTGTGGCTGTGGTCACTGATAACACTTCTATTGACTTTGGTAGGAAAAGAGGGAAGCTGATGCTATGTGCCTTTAGAAAGCTGGCTCTGGAAACACACTATATACTTAAAATATTTGACTCCTTGCAGTTAATCCTACAAAGATGCACATTCACAGAGACCTTTGTTTAACTGAGAATCCTCTGAATGCAGTCTATGTCTGCCTCTTGTCTGCTTCCATAAGGATAAATAGATACAAATAAGTATAGGCATTTGCCAACTCAGGACTCAAATCACCAGCAGTCATCATAATGCCCACAGGAATCTGAGATGTAGAATACCAGAATCCAGCATCAGAATTTGATCGTTTAATGAAGAATGAGATATAAAGGATTACTTTAAAGTCACTGATCATGAAGTAAAAGAACACTGACTGGTGGGTAATGACGCAATCTTGAACTCTCACACCATACCTTGGTAAATATTACTGCACTATAATTGAGTTCATCAGGTTCCATGAGCATGCCCATACTTTCTTCTCCATTTCTGGATGATTTCCATTGGTGTTATGGGAAGGACACTACTGCCTACTGGGAAGCTGCCTGTGCTAAGCCAAAGCATATTCTTTTCAATTGTTTATTTCACCCTTGTTTGTAGCTTATCAGCTCTCAGATCCTCTCTAATGAGGACAGTGATCAGAGGGCTAGAACATACATACATTTTATAAGGACAAATTAGAGGCAATGTTAAGGTTTCCTCCTTTTTTTTTTTTCCCCTCTTTTTCTCTGATCTAAAGAAAACCTTTTATTCAACCCTGATGGCATAAAAGAAGGTGATGTCATAATTTATGATATTAAACTGGTTACTAAAATGTCATTACACAAGTGATGTTTTAATTGATGATGTTAAACTAGTTAGCAGGAAAGTGTCAAGTGTCACTTTCATGACATAAACTGCCAGTTATGATTATATAATATCAATTATTCTTTGGAAAACTGCATTAGATCAGTTAGTTCTGAACCAATGTAGTTGAGGCAGGTTCATATTTTTTTAAACGCTGTTCATCCAGTTCTCATTATTAGGAGTAAAATATACTTTGGATGCAGTTTAGACTTTTATAACTCTCCCCTTGAAACATAATACCTACCTTTCTCATTTGCCCTTTCAGCTGCCATCAGACCACAGTCAGCTAAAAAGAAAGCAGTGAGATAAATTGTATAGCCTTAACTGAGCTTGCCTTGTTCTGCAATCTTACAGAAACCAAACTTTTGAATTGAAGGTAGACAAAAATAACATAATTTTAATAGTAGGTTAAATATAGAACATTAGGATTTGCTGACAGGATGTTGGTTACTATGAGCTCTGCTTTGACGCTCGATCTCCTAAAGCTTTAGCGTCCAGCTGCTCTTCAAATTCCTCTAAATCTTATTCAGGCACAGAACCAAAAGCACATATTAATATCCAAAACACATGTAGCCAGATCTTAAAAACTTAATCCCTTCTAGGGATACTTACAAGTAAAAGCAGCAAGTTTAGTTCATATATACTCTCTGGGTCTAACAGGAGTAGGATGAATCACCACTGATGCTGATCTGATCTAGCAAGTTTGTAACATTTCCCTAGTCAAAGCTGCATTTTGTTCCTTGCTGTCAGTGACACGTCTCTGGCTAACCGGCAAAGCTATTCAGAGATGCCCTGATAACAAGTTAGATACAGCATAACAGGATGAGATTTTTATGGTAATTTCCCAGCTGAAATCTTATCTATTTTATAGGAGAACAGGTACACTCACATTAACGAGGGTGAAAGCAACAGGCAGGACTATCTCTTGGTCAAGACTGTTGGATTTGTCTGAATTTAAATTAAAGGATTGCTCCCTATTTTAAAAAGGCGAAAAATTAGAATGGAAAGATAAATTACGTACATCCGTGCAACCACACTGACCCTGAGAGACAGCAAGGACTCCAAAGCCAACAAAAGTTGTCCGCTAAGTAAGTCGCACTATTACTTTCCTGAACAACTTTGTGCTCAGACCAATGCTGCCTTATAATGAAAGCTGGATGCGGAGGTGACTATAAGGGCCACGCTTCGCTTCACTCCTTTCCCACACTAACTTTGATCAGCTCAGAAGCCACACTTCATGGCAGAGGTCTTGGAGGCTTGATCAAAGGAGTTATGGAAAGTCCCAGGGAGGAGCTGCAAAGAGGCAAAGGAAAAGCGTGCGAAGAAATACTCAGAAACACACACGTGATTTTCATTAGGCTTAATGGAGATGGTGGAAATTAATCTGCAGGGCAAGGCTTTGAAAACTTACCTCATGATTTCATCCATGCAAAAAGAATCTGTTGTCTCCTTTTAAGTCTCTTGTTCTCTACATGGCTTTGCATGTAATGAATTTTGGTATTATCCTACTTCCCCAATCCTTCCCACAAGTTTAATGATGATTACTGACCTGAGTTCACTAAAGGAAAAAAAAAAAAAGAAATAAAGAAAAATATAAAACAGGGAAGAACGATGCAAAGTTTTGGTTATCTGTATGTACCAGGTGTTTATTACCCACACTTCTCTAGGTAGCATTCTACCTGTCAGATTTTGGGGACACACCAGTTCCATTAGATGTCAGATCCTTAATGCAGATGGTCAAATAATGTCAACATTTTGAAAGTTCACCCCTTATGCCTGTTATCACATCTGCTCTATCCCAGTCATCCTCATTAGAGCCATGTAACTATTTTTCTCTTTTTCCTGACTGGCTATAATTATTTAAAATACACTTTCAAGCCAGAGAGAGCTCGCATCAGGTGTGTAAGCGATGCATCATATCACTCTGATTTACATAACAAGTCAGATAACATCTAAGCATTAAAGTGTGCACACTTGTTGACATGACAGAAGGCTGAAATCCTGTGAGACAGCTGCCTCTTAAAAGAAAGATGAGGATAAAAATTCTTTCAAAACCTTAGCAGGTTGAACCTGCCCACCCATGTAGTTGCTGCATCGTGGAAACACACCCGTAGCGCACAGTAGTACCGATCAATCTGCAACAAAGCTCCAGCTTACAAAAGCGCAATTCCTGCTAACATTTCCTTGTAACTGGAAGAAAGCACTCAGACACTGGTGGGTTTTCTTAAAAGTTATATCATAATTTATAATTGGTTGTTAATTAATGTCAGATCACAGTGGAATTCCTATGGAATTGCAGAGTGGAGCCTCTTTAATTACTGGTTTATAATTATAAATCTCATTGGAATGAATAACACAGGAACTGTAATAAATGATGATGATCTTGGAAGACTTCTTGGACTAATAAAAATCTTCATATATGCATCTTAAGCAATTTTAGAACCACCTTCATCTGGGGCAGAAAACACATTCCATGATGCATGACTCCCATTCTTGCATTATGCAAAGAACAAAGAGAAAAAAAATCTTAAATGCTATTTCACAACTAGAGCGATTACACCTTGTGAAATGAAAAATACATCTCGGGCCTCTTGGCACTACTGCTTGCAGTCTGTGTACACTGTAGATTACTAAGGTAAGACCATTTCCACTGTTACTCTTTGGTTTTGTTATTCTCTACTGATTTGCCCGGCTGCAAAAAATCCTCTCTGCAATCATGTAGCACGGGCCTGCAGCTTCCTCCTCAGGTTGTTATGATCTGTGCTATACTTGCATACAATCAAGAATGAGATGATTAATACTGTGCATGTTCACTGTTAATTAAGTGTACCCACACCAGTTTGTCCTATGTTCTGCTGCACACATTCGTACCTCCTCCCTAAACACCCGTGGGTGGAGAATTACAACTATAACAGCTTTACACCAGCACCCTACACACCAAAAGCTGATGTGGTATGTATCTTGTTAGGAATCTATTCAACCATCTTTTCCTCCTTTCAGTTTAACTTTGGGTTGTCTGAAATGGAACAGAAGTTGGGGTGCCTGCCACACAAAAAAGCCCTACAAAAAGAGCTTCCAGTAGAAGAACCCATCTCTGCAACCCACACATGAGGCAGAAGGAGGAGGAGGAGGCAGCTGCCTCCTTGTCTTGTCAGTGCCATAACAGCATGGGACCCCAGGCAGACCTGTGCGCACACATTCCCTGCTCTCAGCCAAAGTCATTCACAAGGAGCTGTTGGACCTTATCTTTAGAATTTGGTTGAAGGTACTGATTTGAATCCAATAATTGCTTTCATAATTGGCTTTACTTTGTTGGTCCTGAACCCCACCAGCTTCTTTATTTGTCCCAACAAGTCCATTCACTTTCTCTCATTCTGCAGACTGTTAGTTACTGCTTTCAGCCATCCTCCTAAGACTCGTTTTTCCTTCACAAGGACATGATCAACTCATATGTTGAGCCCCTCCTCCCCTACTTCTAAGAACATTGTTTTTCTCTGTTCTTTGCATTTTCCCCCAGTCCTCTCACAGTTCTGTTTCTCTGTGCCTTTGAGGCTGCAGCCCTGCATTTCTCCCTGTGTCCCATGTACAGCTGTAGGAATGTCTAAACCTGCCAATATGCACTTTGTAAAAGCTTGTTGCAGATCTGACGGGTTTAATTTTGTGAGCCAAGAAACTCAGGCTTACAACATAATTGATACTAACAAATTGAGAGAGGAACTATGGCCCCTACCTAAAATAAAAGACAATCACAGTGAATTAAAGGTCATGGTATAAAGAACTGTGCAGAGGAACAACACTGGGAAATAAGAACAAATGTAATACAGGCTACAGTGGAGTTAAACCAGAGATGAATTTGACTAAATAAAACATAAGAAACCTATTTCCTGTACTAATTACTCTGCTTCTTAGAGAAGTGTAATGTTGGCATCAGCCTTCATACTAAATTGCACCACAAAACCCCAACACTTAACAGTGTCTTAGCCTACACATTAGCCAGGCTTTACCAATTCTTATTTTGGCTAGCTGTTGTTTATTTGCTGACAAATTTTCATTGCAGATTTTATTAAGTGGAAAGATGCTTCTTGAATAGGAGAACTGCTATTCAAGGGCTTTAAGAAGTAACCACACAATATTGTTTGATTTTTGACTATCCATTTGTGTCTTATTCCACTTGCCAAAAGTGTTCCTTTAGTGAACGCAGACCAGCAGTGCCAAGAGGGCCCAAGAGGGCAACTTCCCTACAGTGCTTCCATGAAATACACAGGTTACAGTCACTAACACAGGCAAAAGGACAGCTCGTTTCTCCTCATTCATTTTGTCGGCAGAACAAAAGGGACGGCACATTAGCAAGAGACTTTCATATGGACACTGGAATTAATCAGACTCAAGCTTGCCTTCCCTTAAATCACAGGGTCATGCAAAGGTGGGGAGAATTTGCAGTTGTATCTTTGCAGGACTGCATTTCCAATTCTGCCCAACATAACGGAGTCCTACTGCCTTGGATTGCTGATTATTACAATCATCAACAGACACACGTACAGATTCAGTGAAAGTGTTCGAACTCTCACATTTGTATTCGTTTTACTTTGACTTGACTGGAATCATAAAAGGAATGTGTAAACGAGGAGAGCCTGTTGCTGAAATGAAGTTGAATTTTTTCCCCACAGAAACTTGGGTTCATGACAGCTTTTTGTTGGGCAGGACATTAGCCTTTTGTAATTTATTGCTTTTAGATTAAATCTGGGGAAACTCAATATTGCAGTTGAATGATTAGAGCAATACCCCTTGGAGTAATAAATTTTCTTTGGTGCTGTGCATCTCCCGATCATGTTTCCCTTCTAATTACATTTACATAAATGATATTCTGCAAAATTAAATTAACATTCAAACCGTTACGCTGGCAAGGAGAGACAAAAATTAGTTACAAACTTACATCCCTAAAAAAACCTAACTGACACCTCGTTCTTTCCACAAACTGAATCACAGCTATCCCCCAAAGCGTCTCACACACACCTGATTACTCTAGTTGGTTAATCACCGATCTAGACGCTCTGCTCCCCCTTTCGGAAGTTTATAGCTTGAGGTCCCGCTTTCCACAGGGTCTCATTAAATAGAAGCAATTGGTGACAATCCAGATTCGGTTAGTGAAGTGCTCTGTTCAGACCTAGATTTGATTTCAATAGTTTTGGCCACAGCCCTTCCTTGGGGCTTCTCTGTCTTGGCTCCTGCGCACCATTCCTCCAGCAGAGTGCCAGAAGGTGCTTGGTGAGGCTCTCTGTGAACTTAGACTCAGTGCTGCCCTAGCACCCTCCTGACCAGGTTGAAGAAAGACGTTCTTGCTCTTCATACATCCCCAGTGCCACACTGGCTGGCTAGCAGCCCCATGCTTTCCTGGGCTGTTCTCCAACCGACGGATGGGTGCAGGCTAACACAGAGCAAGTTTTCACTTGCCAAGAGGAGGGACCCTTATCCTGATGAGAAAAAAAGAGTTCCAGCCTACTGCTGGCTCAGGAAGCCAGTCTTCAAACAGCTTTTCCAACATCTGAAATTGAAATAGATTGTGATATGTAGAGTTGATTTGCTTAAGGTCACTGATCTCCTGGCTACTCAATCTATTTTCTCAGTGCTCTATGAGGAATGGTAACTTTTGCAGAGAGAAATTGTTTCCTAAGACCTACCTGGAAGAGCTTTATTTTTGTTGTCCAGTAGAGGATCTGCCGCTCCAGATACCCACCCACTGTAAAGACACAGTACGTCCATCTCTTCTCTACTTTCTTTTGTCTTTTGATGCCATTAATAAACCTTCAAAATACTTACACAAAGAACACATGTCATATTCTATGAGCATGAGGCATCACTTGATGTTATTTGTTGACCATGTGCCCACCGCATTGAAGATCACAATCTTTTCATTCAGTAATTTGATTACTGAACCTTTTCCTGCCTTCCTTTATAAGGAAGAGGATATACTGCCAAATCTCAAGCAACATCAATTCTTACACAAGTATACTCAAACAATTTTGAGGCATTAGTAACAAAAAAGGAAAATAAAAATCAATATTTATTATATCTCACATACATATATACATATACTGTCACATACATATATACATATACTGTCATATCTGGAACTAAATCTATCAGCTCTACTGCAAGTGTGTCTATATGAGTGTGAGCATATTATAAATTGGGTGTGTTTCAATGGGGGCAAATACAATATCTGGAGAAAAAATTAACATAAAAATGTCAAAGTTGCTGATTAAATAAAGACTGTGTATATATGATCCTACTTTTCAGTTTGAAACCCGGATGATTTCAACATTTCAATTTTTGAAAACAAAGTTTGCATTCAGCGATTGAATTTCCCTGTTGAAACACATCAACATTTGCATTTTAGCATATTTCAGTTTACTTGGCAAAGAGATTGCTGGGTTTTTTTCCTCAAAAAGAACGCTGGGCAGCCTGGCATTTGTTTGAGAACCTAATCTAATTTTCCCTAAACTTCACAGTTTCTGTATTTCCATAGGTCCTACAATAAATACAGTTAATTAGTTGTAGACATAACATTTAGAGACCGTATTTTCTCAAAGTGTTTGATTGCAGTGAGTCATCTGCATGACTGTCCTCTTTCCAGGACTACATTTTATTCCTGTTTCCCTCACCCTGGTAAACATAACATGCCAAACACTCCAGAATTTCTGTTAAAGAAGCTCGTCTCACAGCACTATGGCCCAGGCCCATTCAGAGCCATAACTGAATTCTCTGGCACACAAATTGCCTGGAAAGACCAGGCCAATTTATATGTTTAGGACCATATGACAAACATCTGTTTCACTGCAAGGAATGCTAGGGTATAACCACAGGTACCAAACACAAGTCACGCAGGAAATCTTGGTGCAGGTTCATCGACTGCGACTCCTGGAAAGGACATAACACCCAAACTTCCATTTAATGGGAACAGATTCTTACCCCATGTGAGACTGTGATGAACTTTATGTGAAATTTATGAGTCAGTGAAAATCCAGAGCAGTGAAGGAGATGGGGAACATAACGGCACCAAGCCAGCAGGTACATTTGCAACAACAAGGTTACACAACAGAATTCAAGAAACCTTTCCCTACTCAAGGCTTCCAAACTATAGCTCTAGAAGACAGACCAGTAAAACTAAAATGTCATAACTAAATTACACTGCTAGCATTAAATTTTAATTTACTTTATTTCATGAGTCTTTTATACTATTCCCATTATCATTGCCATGGTATTTTTTTCCCATGTGTTTAAAAACCAGCACAGCTTCAAGACACATACAAGTGAAGCACAGCAAATACATGTCTGAGAGAGCACTCAGTAATTGATGGGAGACTCCTTGTGATTAAGAAAAGCAGTAAAGAGAATATGTGAGGCTTCAGCAACATTAACAAGAATTCATGACTACACACAGGTGTGATTCAGATGGCTGAGGTTATCAGACTCCAGACATATTGGACAGTGTCTGTGAATAAGCCAGGACCATCTGCCATCCACAAAGAGAAAAAATACATGTATCTAGGAGCAGGGTTCTTCAAAGCTTTCTGAAAAAGCTCCAAGGTGGAGTTCGAGCATTTTGAAAGGTTATGTATAAAGCACAGACATCTTATTTACTTCCTGATCCAGGAGACACCAGAGCTCTGAAGAATAGAGCAGGGAAAATCAGAGGAGAAATGCAAGTTTGTCAAAAGGTATCTCAACGACAAATGCAAAGAACACCTGAAGGGATGACTGATACTTCCTGTTCTTCAGGGAAGCTGGAAAATTTTGATTGTATTTTATCTCTCAGGGATACCATGAAGAAGAGATTCAAAATTGCATTTGGAGCCCATCAGTAGCAACCAGCATGATTATGAGCTAATTGTACCATAAAGGTCAGGCTAATCTCTGCATATCAGAGACTATATTAATAAACACTTGACCACTTCAGTATCTCCCTCATTTACTACCCTTTGCACCCGCTTTGAGCAAGAACCCAACTACTGAGGGGATGGGATGGGTGTGGAGTGGCTTCATTTTGGGCTGCTCTTCTCAAAAAGAATGTTTTTCAACTCTCCTCAGGAGCTCCCCAAGACAGGCGACCATGCCCGCGAAGAGCACACCACTGCATGCACAAGGCATGGCAGCAATTAAGAGAAACTGGAGCTTGCTCTCACAGTGCCCCTGTTTCTCCACTTCTGCATTTTCAACTGCCTGATTTTTGTTGTTGTTGATGGTGTTTGAAGATTAAATGTTATGTGCAGCAACAGATGTTAGTGATCTCATTCAGAGCTGAATACCTTTTTACACATGGTTTGGTTGCACACCAGGGGCCAAGAACTTTGGCTGTAGATAAGCAAAATCAAAATCTGTTTTAACTGGCATATTCAGTGCATTGTCTATAAACATTCACATTACGAGAATGAGATCAAATCTGCCAAGAGACATTATTATGTCATGAAATATATTTGCCCATAACAAAAGAATGACTAGAAAAGAGTGGAAAAGTGATTACTGAGCTATGTACCAGTGACCTAAATCAGCTCAAAAGCTCCACTAACTACAAGCAAACATGATCTTGGGGAATAGAATCACAAATATACATATAGAAAATATCCAAGAAAGAAGCAAGGACATTCTTCGAGGAGTAAAGCAAAGAAATACTAAAGCTTGGCAGCTTCTGCCTTGCTTTGATTGGATGGGTGGCAGCTATTAAAGGGCAGTGCCAAAAAGATCAGTGTTAGGCTGGACGGGATTTCCCTAGGAATATGAAAAACAACAGCCCAGGAAACACAAATGCTGTGATACTGATCCATTTTTTTCAAGCAGTCACAGATTCTTTACGTAAATATTCGCAAATCAGATCAGAAGGGAATCACCAGGAAGATGTTCCAGGAGCTCTTGCTGGAACTGAAGTATTTAAGGGTTTATACTACTATTGTTAGTGACATGGTAGCTGTGTTCTCTCTGGAACAGTGAAGGAAGCAGCCTGAGAAGAAAATGCAGGGTTTCAAGGCATGAAGATGTAACTTGTGCATCAAACTGCTTTTGATGGATTAAAAACTGGAATCAGATGATAAGAAAAAGGCTGCAACTATTTGACTTGACTCTGGGGAAATCCTTGGGAATCTCATACACCTTTGCAAAATCCTTCCAAACAGTAAGAAAAATACATTTCTTGAAGAAGCAAAGACAAGAAGGAAGAATCTGGTGGCATTAAACAGCATCATAGAAAACCATTAGGCTTTCTGAATAAAAGCACGGGGCTTTCTGAATAATACAGTATACTCAAAGCAACTCCCTATAGATTTGCCAGCTTCAGTTCACATCTACAGGCGTGTTTCTCCCCTTTCATTGCTCCACTCACTTTTAAACAACACATGAGCTCTGCCAATGTGTGAAGAAAGCAGGGAATAATTAACATTAGTCATACCTTGAGATATCTTATCTATTCAGCAGTAAGCCATCTTCATGGCCCAGAGGGTCCATCAGGTGCCTTTCTACTGAAGTTAGTGAGCTAACAAAAATATATATCCAAAGCAAATCCATGTCTCCTCTCTTTCAAGAGAAGAAGAGAAAGATGACACTCTCTCCTCCCCAAAACCAATCACAAAAGCCACCCAAACCCACACCTATGCTTATATTCACTAAAATATAGGGATTTCCTTCCAGACCCATGTCCCAAACAGTCAGGAGCTCTGCATGGAAGAGGTAGGACACAGACACCAGCAATGTCTCCATAAATGCCCCAGCTATCTGCTCAGCCTCAGATGTAAATCACTGTGAACCAATTGCTAAGCAGAATAAAGAAAATGTTTTTCCTGTCTATTGACAGGGACCTGGGAGATACGAGTAGATATCATGGAGAGAGTCCCAATGACTTCAGGGTTCATTAAACACAGTCAGTGTTGTCAGAACTGAGCTGCTGTTGTAGACATGAAGGAGGTTTCATGTCACAGTGCTGGAGAACCCCTTTGTGTCTCTTTGGTGTGGAGCACTGTATTATTCTCAGAACCAGAAACCTGTTCTTTGGCTAGAATAAAAACATTTGATTGTGTTTTGCTGTAAAAACACTGTGATTTGCTGTACTGTCCGTGATTAATGTTGGTCTTTCAAAAAACTGTTTTCCTTTGCACTGTGTAAATAAAGCTTCTTCCCAGTGCTGTTGAAATGCTGGCTTTCATTATGCATAGCAAGGGAGAGACTGAGGATGCTTTATGATCTTTAGCAAGCACCATGGACATTTCTGGAACATGAAATAAAAAAATAAGAGCAAGTAGCATTAAAATGTTCTTTGAGCTAATTTCTCTAACCAGAACATGAACGTTCTTTTTCATTTAGTGTATGTGAACAGTGTTCAAAGCAAAACAAAAATCATTCTGAAACTGATTCTTTATTTTTCTGGTAGGGAGTCAGAATGTTGGAATACCTTCAAAGTAAAAACTTTATATGACAACTGAATTTGAGTATTGGATTTCTTATTTGATGTGACATCTCATCACAAGATCCTCCAGGCACTTTGCATGGATCACCTTTAAAATATAAACATCCTAATATTATACTTCTTTTGTTTCTCTGTGGTGGTAGTAATTCACTTTCACAACAACTTATTGGAAGGAAAAGCCACAAGTGTCCACAACTTTTGATACCATATACATCTGCTAAAATAAAGGCGATCATGAAGACATTTTCCCTCCCAGTGGTAACTATAACATGCTGCAGAAGCAACAACACTGGTGCTGGCTTTCACAGAAACAGATTTTGAACAGAGTCTAGTAAAAGGGACAGTTCTTCAGGCAGAGTGGGGCTGCAGACTGCATTGACTCCTGTCAAATTTTGTCAGTCATATCATCAGCTGATTATACGTTTCTGACTCGCAAACTGCTTTGAACATGATTTAATAGCTGAATCAGAGCATGAAATATTCTCAAGATCAGCCAAATCTTGGCAGACCTTCAGGTCTGTGGATCACAACTTGGAAACCTCTGATTTCATCCATCTTCCATCATGACGGCTAACAACTGACTGTACCTCACCCCAAAGTAGCCTAATGAGCTAGGTTTGGGCAGTTTGAGAGATGACTAGTAATGAGATCTAACTCTTTACTGAATACCAGTGTGATGCATATGATGTAGAAAACATCCAAAAATAGTCTTATTTTCAGGAGATCAGAAGGTAAAGTGTCTTCCAGAAAAGAAAAATGGTTATATCAAACTCATGGGAAGCATCCTCAAGTTTGTGTTTGCTATTAGCCTGAAGAGTTTGATTAAACATGAAGATACTTCCTTCTTGTCTTTGCTTCTTCAAAGAAATGTATTTTTCTTACTGTTTGGAAGGATTTTGCAAAGGTGTGTGAGATTCCCAAGGATTTCCCCAGAGTCAAGTCAAATAGTTACAGCCTTTTTCTTATCAAGTTTGTTTGCTATTAGCCTGAAGAGTTTGATTAAACATGGAGATACTTCTGCAGTTTATTTCTAACAGGAGGTTAAAGCTGAAATGCCACAACAGCCTTGTTTGCTGTAGGAATGTGGAAACGTAGGGATATACAAGTTATGCATATCCAGGCACCGAGAGACTGAAATTCAATCTGTCATTCAACAACAGTCTTCCTCTTTCATAACCAGCACAAACCAACCATATTCTTCTCACCATCCAGGACCTCCCCAGGCCCAATTACTATGTCACTGATCCTCTCTACATTGCCCTCTGCCCTCTCAAATGCACAAGCACTAACTCACAACCTATTTCTCACAACATTTATTTCTTCTTTGCTGCACCCTACCAAGGAAAACATTTTCTGAACTGATCTCCCAGGCATCTCTTCTGTCATACCTTCAAATCCCCAGCAAGACTGGTTTTTAAAAGACACTGCATTCTTTGAAAGTGAAAACGTTTGCATGCTCAAATGTTAATAAAAAAGCGCCAAAAGTCAGTGGACTTCACAATGGACCTCCTTGAACTCTTCAGAGACTCCTGTCATGAAGAATATAACCTGACTGCTTTCCTGTTTCACACATCTCCCAGCAGTGAGTTGCTGCTTAAGGCAGAGAACACAGCGCTGTAACTAATCTGAAATGAAGGAAAACATTTAACCTACAGTCCCTCATATTCAGAACAAATAACTGTCTCCATGTCCCTTGTGCATGTTTGATGGAGTCAGAAACAGGTTATTAATGAAGAATAACTCCATAAAAATGAACTCACTCCAATCAGTCTTCTGGCACTTCAACATCAAGGGGAGATGCCAGTCAAGCAGCTAATATTAAACCTGTAAATCTTTACCTATTTAGGATGCTTTAATCATTTCCTATGAATTAATACCATAAAATGTGATTTACAGGTTAAGAAGGAAGATCTTTATAACCATTAATACACAAATTCAATCAACAGACATTTGGAAATTACAGATTTGCTGGAGCTGTGTGTTGCTCAAGAGCAAACCAAACCTGCCCCCTTCTCTGCAGAGAAAGCAGGGCTTCAGATGATGGTATAGGTGCAGTTTCATCAATGCTGTGTTCCAGGAAACCTCCCTACACAGGCTTTCTTCAACAGATGGCCTTCTTAATTTGGTACAAGGTACAAGATTTATAGACAACCCTCAGCAACATGGGAAGTGCTTAAGATGTCAGATGAAGCAATAAACAAATGGGAGAGCAATGGTCTCTTAGCAAACAAATCCTCTAACCTGTCAAGGATTGCTATCACCCTGCTGGTCCGACACATATATCTGAGAGAAAATACAAAATTGGTTAGTATGGTTTTTTCAACATGGAAAAGTTATTTTATTTTTTGTCTAGTTTTGCTGCAAATTACCAATGGCAGTCAATGAGGCTATTTAAGCAAAAAATCCCAGCTATGTTGAGCTTATGAGAAACAGAGGTCTGCATGCAATCTATCTACCACTGTCTCCACTAAACTTAGAAATGGCCCAGCTGTTTCCTCCTAAGCAATCCTACCTTGCAGCCTCTAACATTTTCTTGTGACTGTCTTGTCACCACTGTGTACCAAACATGGCTAAAACCAGAGACATTCATTCCACATTTCCCCCTCTCTGTCATCACAGGTGACTGCTGAGTGCCCATCACCTGCTCTCATCTATTCCTGGCTATCATTTATTCTTCTCTTTCATTTGACCTATATGTACAGGCTCATTCATTTCCTGGTCCTTCTTCTGTGTCACTGGTTCTAATACTCCTTTTTCTCTCTGGCATCCGTACAGATTCACACACACTGTGTCCTTTAAGGATATACAAAGGACCAATTTCATCCTTTTCAAATCTAAGTGTTTGCTTGAGGTGCCAAAATTAGAAAATGAGTTGCCCTTTATCACCCGTGATGAGAGACAGAATGTTGATAGGGTGACTTAGGTTTTACCTGAGCAGAAGTGCTCTTTGGAGATACCTCCTGGATTCTACTGACAAGAGAAAGCTCAGGGATCCTGGCTTTCTAACACTTCACTAAAATGCTTACAGTGGATGGATGCAGGATGAAGTATAGACATTTTGATTCTTCTGATTCATGATTCTTCCTTTCTCAACTTCTGCCTTCTGTTTTCAAGATTCAAGTTGCTTTGCCTTGTCTGGTTTACACGGACAATCTTGTTTTACCTAAAAAGGAAGCTCGAGCCAACAGTCCAAGAAGAGCTTTCGTAACAGAGCTCTCCAGTGTGGAGAGAAGGCAGGTGACACGTTCTTTATATACTATTGTGAAGTTTTCCAAACAATTTTTTAACCTTTGACTGTTCCAAAAGCCAAGCTACTCTGCTAGTACAGACTGATATACTTCTATGGAGGGAAGGAAAAAACCACAGAAATTGGAACCATGAGTACTCATTCAGTAGCTGAGAACAGGAGGTTTTCAGAGAGCTAGAAACCGCTGCAGAGGATAGCTAAACTTTTGCCTCAGGGCATTTAAACCCTCACTTTCTCCTGCTCCATCTTTTCCCTCTTTCCTGATCCCTCCCTCCAGCATATGTCTGCTAAAGATCTCAGCCTGAGGAACAGAACTGGGAGGAAGCCAATCTCCAATTCATCTTTGTTGTGTCCCCCTGTCACCCCACATGATCCATTCCGAAACAGTGTGTGCATTTATTCCAAGATTGGACTGGATCTG
>JANHGB010017283.1:0-27988 GCA_026283785.1 Coracopsis vasa
GGGTTGGGTGGATTGTTGGGGGTTTTGATTGGTTTTGAGGGTTTTTTGTTTCACCTTTTTTTTTAAATTGCAGTGTGCAGTTCCCCATGACTTCTGATGTTCTCAGTAGTCAAGAGATTGTGTGGTCTAACTCATCTAAATAAACTTGTTATGCTTACTCAATGGGCCAAGGCGAGTGTATGGGATGTTCACAACTGCCTGGGTTTCAGTTAGAGGAGGTACTCGTTTGTATATCTGTTGTCTTTCCAGCCACCAGTTATCAGAAACTTCCGGAAGTCCAGTTATCATTAGGACTTTAACTCCTCTGTCAAATTGGATTGAATTAAAAAGTATTGGGAATCAACCAGTATGACTGACTCATGGTATACCAGGAATTAAAGATTAAATGTAAAGATTATAACTTGTGAGGGAAAAAATATTTTTTTATTATTATTTCTTTACTACTTATTAGCAACTGTACATTGCAGAACTGATTCTGTAAATGCATGTAGTTCAGAGAAGTGTCACTACAGGAAAATGGTATCTAAGCTGTTAGTGGTATTGCATTCTCATGTTTGGGACATGAACAGTAGTGCTCTGCCTGTCCATCAAGCATGTGCATCCATAGTTGGTCCCTGTATAAGACTTCTTGTTCTCCCAGCTGTGCATCTTGAACATGTTTGAGTACATAGAACTTTCCATGTTTCAGGGGAAATAAACAAGATTAATTTGGTACCGCCATTTTAATATGAATATAAAAGGCTTTATATTCTCTTTCCGTACTTATATCAATTTTTGCTTAACGCTTGATTTTATTTTGAGCTATTCTTTGAGCTTTTTACTTTCAAGAATAACAACGTAGTACACCCATTAAATTGGCAGAGGAAGAAGCCTGGTAAGTACCAAGTGACAGTCTCTCTGTTCTTTTCGTGGTGTGTACCTGCAATTAAAGGATTAAAGGATTTGGCAGAGCTGTCTTTATCGGGACTATGCCTGATACATACCTTGACAAACGATTTTAAGAGCCGACTTGCATCACATATGTAATGGACCTGCCCCTTCCAAGCCACCTGATCCTGCCTCTTTCCATGTGCTGGTACTTACTCCCTTATAACCATGTGCCAAGGTGGATTTGTGAACTGCTGCAGCTTCTAACCTGCGTGTGGGGAAGCACTTAGAGAGCAAGACTGTACTTTTAAATATAACCCAAACCTTTATTAAGCAGTAGATATAAATGTCACTGAAGGTACTTACCTGGAATTGACCAAGGATGAGCTGTTAACTACACTAAGACCCAAATTAAATGAATAGTGCCTCAGCCCAAGGAAGATCATCTTTAAGCTCTTCCAATTACCATCCCACACACACATTCACAGCTAAGCTGTTAGGTAACAAAAGTCCTGCCTGTAGGTCTCTGCAGAATTCCACTTTGTTAAAGATACTTAAAACTGTTACTCTTCCTCATGTTTCCTGTGGTGGAGTTCAGTCCAGGAGGCTACCGCAAGCATACTGAAGGCTTCTGTATCATTGAGCACAGCCTACAGAATTGTAAACACTTTTATTCCAAGTGGCTTCATGCATTGATTAATGTGAAAATACTCTTGCAACAACAGCAGGAAACAGAGGCAATTAATTCCATGATGTTCGTGAACAGCCTTTGTTTCTCAGGTCGGTACTATGGAGCAGGGGGACATCACCATTACTCATTTGATTGGACTTTTTCACTTCTGTTGAGAAATGATCAAAAATAAGCCTGGGTAACAGATGGCTAGTTTTAATAGCAACTTTTTCAAGAAAAACATTTTTTATTTCCTTTCTTGCTGTGGAAGGTCTTTGCAGTATCTTCAGACCTGTGACTTACGCTGCATCTTCATCTACCTACGCTTGCTCATCTAAGGCAAGAGGTTGTCAGCTTCAGTTACAGTTGAGGACTGTGGTAAATGCTTTTGTCTTCCCACTAGAGCAGGTTTTTAGTTCAGAGAATCAGTTTTACTTCCAAGCAGAGATCATTGTTTTTAGAATGTAGTGATCAGCATAACTAATCAATATATGTAACAGAATAGTTGGAGAACTTAATGTATACTTAAATGCGTTCTCATAAATTTTGTTCTTTGTTACTGTCAGTTCACTATATGATGTAATGTTAGATATGTGGTTCATCACCCCTTTCTGTGTTCTTCAGACACCACAGAAAACTGGTATTTTAATCCTTGTGGATTATTGAACTGAAAAAACCTATTGAGATTTGATTTCACTGTCATACTTACTTTTATTCAAAGATTTTTATATAGATTTTTTTTTTAATGCACTTTCAGAATTTCAAGTGAAATAGTTACTGAATTTAAACATCTCAACTAATCTGAAATAGAGATTCTAAAATCTGCAGAAGGAACTTAGGAGTTGTCAGAAGCTGGTTCATTCCTTGAGGCCAATATAGTTCTGTTTACTAGTGATTTCACCAGTTAATGGCCGCATCTGTCTTTAAAATATGGGCAGCAAACATGTGTCGTAAATATTTGTCTGATTCAAATTAATTGAATGGATTACTTGAAGGTTATATAATTTTTATAATTTCACATTTAGTTTTAAGTAACTTTATTCTTTAAATTAGAACATGGTGTATTTTTTTAAAAGTAAAATACACGTGAAAAATTCTTGTGTTTGGCTTTTGTACTGAAGCACATAGGAACAGAGAGTAGTCTTCAGAAATGACTTTTTAGTGAAGGTAAGTGGGAGCAGAGGCTGGGTATTGCTTTCTGGGAAGGCAGGGGGGCAGGGGCTGCCTGCCTTTGTTGTGCACTGGTGAAGCTCGTGGGAGAGCTGGAGGGCAGTAGAGAGAGATTTTAACCAAGTAGTCTACGAATGTGCTGTTAGTTTTAGGAACTAGTGCTGCTAGGGGGAGCTAATCTAACGTGCCTGGTCTTTGAAGATCACAGGCATGATATATAAAAAAGCACTGTAGAGAGAATTGTGGCTAAAATGACAGGCATAGAGCTCGTAGAAGTATTAAAGATATTTTCTTCATACTCATAAAAATGTTTTTCATTTTCTGTTGTTGGGCTTTTTTTAATTATTACGTGTTCTAAGAAAAATTTCGAGTATTCTACTCTAGCTGTCAGTTGTACTGAGGTTTCATTCTCATGGCAGTACATGTTAAATCATTGTGAAAGTCTGAGATAGGTAGAAAGGTGAAACATCCTTGTTAAAGTGGATGATTTTGCAGTATCTCCATCCTAAAGCAAGAAAAAATATTTTAAAATACCACATAAAAAATTGAAGGTATGTCTTGTTTATAAGGAAGGTATATCTAACATAAAGAGCTTTGGTACAACTTTCATCTATCTTTTTCTCTTTATGAGAAGATGCTGATGTGGGCAAGCCCTGAGTATCAGCTAGCACTGGCAAACAGCTTTAGTGCCAGCAAGAAGGTAGGTGGAGGTAGTTTTTTGACAAAGATTCTTTTTATTTAAATACTGAATTTATTGGAGTTTACAAGCTTGGATCACAGTAGCTACAAAAAAATTCTGATAGTAGTGTAGTTCTGATAGGATAAATCCCTTTCAAGGGTAACGTAATCTGGAGTAAAAATGTATTTATGTGGACTAATCTATATTTCAATTCAGGAAGCAGTTGAATAACTTGAATTTTGTGGGCTAGTAGATTAGTATTTGCAGCTTTATTTGTGGAGGTAGGGGAGATACAGTTAAATAAGAAATTATAAGCATAATTTGGCTTCTGTATTTGTCTTTCATTTACTACTCTCTCTGCATTTCTTAATAGAGCTGGGTTTTTCATGGGTTACACAAATCTTTTCTTAGATCAGAAGATGTAATGAAATTATGTATGTATCCTGGCATTGAGCTGCAACTGCTTGGTAGCTCAGGTTTTAGAGGTTAATAAAACTTTACTGTCACTGTACTGACAGTACCTTTTTAAAGATTATCTGTGTTAGTATTTGAAGCCATGCTTTCAAGTAGACTTACATTTCTGTCCTAGTGGTATTTTTAATATGCTGTGCTTCTTTAAAAGACATTTTATGATCTAATTTATTTTCTAGGATTGCAGGAAGTAGTTCTTTGAATATATCTTCAACTAAGGGCTGGATATGATACATTGGCAGGCATTGTTCTACTTTATTAAATAAAAGTTAAACTGAAAACCATTTAAATGTCGTCTTATCTGTAGCAGTTGTTCATGTAAAACTAATGCAGTGTGTATGAGAGAGTACTGTAGTGGGGCAGAGCAAATGACAAACTGAGAACATGAAGTCCCATCAGCTTGTTTCTTTTTGTTGTCATGCTGTGGTTACGTGAAAAGAGGACAATGTTTCAGCTCACCAGTTCTCTGATGCTTCATTGAAAGTTCTATGTTTTTCTGTATAGTTTTTCTGTAATGTGGTGAAATAGACATCATACAGCAGTTTGTGTGATTAAATGTATGTGATGCTATCATTCTCAAGGCTGGACAAACAAGCTGAAACTGGTCCAGGATCTTGAACAAGTCCTTCAGTGTGTTGTAGTTGATTTGCTGCTTATGTATATCTTTTTGCCCCAACAGTTTACAGGTGGAGGGTAGGAAGTAATAGAGGAAGAAGCTTTGCTGTGCCTGAAATCTCTGGGTGCTCCATTTCTGTGAAAGCTGTTTTTCTTTTGAAGCTGTGTGTATTAGTGCATAGCACTTATACCTTCAAAGGTTATGTAAGATTTTTGTTGCACTGGAGAGCTGACAACTGCATGTGGCATGGTAAAGAAGCCATTAATTACATCATCAAGTAGTGTAGTGTCCCAAGATTTCAAGTGCATGGAAACCTAGTAATTTTACACATTTAACCCCCTTTCCCATACCTAGCATCTTCAAGATAGACACCAATAGTTCTTGTAATGCTGAGCTTGAATTGTAGTACTGCAGTACAGGATATAGTTAGGGACAATAAAACCTTTCTTCTGAGTTGATCCCAAGCAGTCTAAATGTTTTCCTTTTTTCTTCCTTTTCTGGATACTCAGTTAAATTCCTGTTTAATGAAGAGTTCTCTTTACAGTCTTAGAAAGTAAAAATGCAAGAGTGGAGTTACCCTCCCCTGCCTTCTTTATGTAATTCAGATATTACCTATAGGATGAAAACAAGCTGCAGTGGAGTATTCACATTCCAAAGATAATGAAGTTGTAGTCTGGTTTTACTTTGAATAAAAATCTTTGCTGTATAAACTCAACAAAAGACAAAGATAGTTCTTTGAAAATGCAGTTACCTAATTTGAATTCTGTTTGGTATGTGTTCTTCATAAATTTTGTTATACAGTCCATCATAATAAATTAAGAGGAAAAATGTATTTCATCTCAGTTTTAGTATTTGGTATACTGTAGTCATGCTTCAGTGTTACTTTACAAAGAATAATACTGCTTTAAAAGACTCCAAACCTGCATAAAAATCTTCGATCTCCTGCCTTTCTGAGCTAAAAGAGGCCATCCATGCTTTAAGGGTTCCTTGATTTCTCTTCTGACAAATTGAAAAAAATGCTGCATTCTGTGTTCAGGGTAGGAAGATAGATGAGTGACTGAAAGACATAGATCATAAAGTATTCAGACTTTTAAGACGTAGAATGTCCCTGAAGATAAAGGGGGTTTTGCTATATTAATTAGGAAAGATACCTTGGTAGTTCAATGAAATTAGAAGGGAAGGCAATATTTGTACATATGCAGTGGCTTTTCCTTTAAATATTAAGTAGAATTACCTGTTCTCTAAGCAGGTAAATGTGAATATAGAATGTTGTGTAATGTCTGTGGTACCATATTAAAATTCTTGCTGGGAAGAAATCTGTAGGAAGAGAGGGGGGTCAGTTGGAGGAGCTGCTATTTCATACATGCAAAATTCCATTTGGCTAAATTGAAAATACGTATTGCGCAGGTAGACTGTGTTATCTTAACACTGGACTTTCTTGTTAATGGTCTGTACATATCAGGAATGCTTAACTCTGGCATTACTGAAGTACTGTTTGAAAACTACGTTTCAAATAAACCATGGATAAGTGATTTGAGGGTTTAGGTAAATGGTGCTGTTCTTTCTTAGGATATACTCTTCGTTGTATCTACAAAAGGCGTAGTTTCATTACTTCTAGGGAAATCCCTGAGTAAGGACAATGCACTGGGTGTGCTCTATTAGTCAGATGGGAAATCTGCAAGTCAGCTGTTTTCAGAATAACATCAAATTTCACAAATATTTAATTGCACATTTAGCTGAATGATATAGCGGATGCTACAGCAGAGTGGTAGAGAGTGGTATGTACAAAGGGTTTTAATCAAGTTTTTCTGCACATCATTCAAGCAAGTTACAACATGACAGTAATGCTGTCATTACAGCTAGCATTCGGTGTGTTTGACAGGAAGCCACAAGAAACCCTTAAGAGATTCTGAGTTTCCTGGTCAATTTTTTTTTTCTTTAATTCTTACATAAATTGAAATTTTTATTGTGATAAATCTTTTGAGCAGTAGTGAGGTACTTCCACTTTTCAAATTGTAGCTGAATTTGTAAAAGCTTCTGTCAGTCCTAACTGGTTGCTCTGTTATCTTGCACACAGAGACTTGCTGTAAATTGTGTCAGAGCAGGCAATAGTCTGTTCACAACTCCTCCAGCTTTATTTGATTCACACCTTGAGGACTTATAGCGGAGAATACTGTTAGGTGATGGACAGAAAGAGATTTTCTGTTGGTAAAATCATGAGTAATGAAGCTGGAGGAGAGGGATGAAGATGTTCTGATCTCATGTTGTGGTCACAAAGCATGTTCCAAGTGAGTCAGTCCTAAATTTTCTTTCCTGTGTGTTCTTCACTAAGAAGGAAACAGATGGAGTTTTTCTTCTGAATGTTCACAAAAGCACGTTAATAGTATAAACTAGAAAAAATGATGCTTAACTCTCCTTCTGTTGAGAAATTGAGGGCTACTTGGAATGTAATGTAGCCCTATTTTTATTCTGTGAAAGCTCGTTTGTGTGGATGTTCATGTCATTAACTGAAATTAATTTGCGAACAAGATTTACTTTAGCTCTATTTTGAAGTACTAATACATACAGAGATTAAAAAAAACCCAAGAAATTTTGGAGTTATTACTGCTCTTCTATGAGACTCTGAATCCGTAAAAAGTGACTTCAGTTCAGAAAATTAGAAAATTGCATATTAAGTATGCTCAGTCATGCATAAAATTGTACTGTTGTGGTTATCAAGCGGTCAGCATTTGGATTTTCTAAACACATGTATGAGAGAGACTTTCTTTGTAAAATCCTTACCAGTTACATCACTACTTTTCTGTCCCACCTCAAAAATGGAAAATATCCTCTTTCTGTTTATATTGGTTATGATTAGAAGATCTGTGGTTAAGATACAAAGTATTTGAGGTAGGTATTTCAATAACAAAGTGATTGACTCAAATTTCTGCCACAGTCTTGGGAGAGCAGATTCCTATGTCTTGTATAGTTTAATTATTTGTTAATATAATTTTTCTGTTATTGTACATGTGAAGCTCTTGAACAGTTACCAAAGAGGTGCAAAAATATTTTTTTGTTGTTTTGGTTTGCTTTTTAATGCCCAGGTCAAAATCTTGACAGCATGCTTCATGGCACAGGAATGAAGACAAATCCTGACCAAAAGAAACAAGCGAATGGAGTAACACTTGCTCCAGAGGACACCTTACCTTTTCTTAAGTGCTACTGCTCAGGACATTGTCCAGATGATGCTATTAATAACACATGCATGTAAGTATTGCATACAGGATAGAAGAGGCTCATTTTTGCTCTTAAGAGAGGAAACTCTTAAGAGTGCTGACTGAGGTTCTGTCAAGTGGTTTGACCATAGCTGATTAGAAACTCAGCTTGAGAACTAAACCCACAGTCATCCATATCTAAACAGTACTGTTTTCATCATGCCTTAGAGCCATTTGCAACTGGTAATTTAGACCAGCAAGTGCTGTTAAGAGTTGAGGTTTTAAGTAACCTGTAGCATTTTATAAATGAGTATTAAATGACCTAAATCTAAACCACCTGATCTGACCACCTGGCTTAGTCTAATATTTCTTCATGTAGTAGTCAAGAGGTAATGTTAGCAACATAATCATTTACTGAGAATTCTTGTTACATGTTCATTAGTTGTAAAGTATGAAGGAAAGGCGGGGGAGGGAGGAGGATGAATGTGGAGAAAATCCTTTGAACACATAAGGACAGGAGGGTAGTTTTAACTTTGATAGGCATCAGAGTTCTAACAGACCCATGCACTGATTGTGCGCTTGCTTAAGATGCTTTACTCGTGTCGTAAAATGTCCTTGGTTTTCCTTTTTTCTCTTCATTTGCGGTTCAATGTTTAAGACTCTCCTGTTTTTTCCTGAAGAATTAATATAAAGATACATAGTAGGAAACACATTACTTGTTCCTTTTGAGTCTTCACTTTAACATGTTAACATTAAGCCTCTCTAAAGCTGTCACTTGGCAGATAAAGAAGTTTTTGTGGAACTCAGGGAGGTGGAATAAACACTGCTATCTTTTAGAATGTAAACACAGTATTTTATAAATAGTTTTGCACCTAAGAAATGTTCCGTTATTATCCAGTATTTTAATTCCTTTGGTATGTACTTTTTTTTTGCTTTTTATCGCCCCCTCGTGTATGCAATCAGTATAGGCTTTATTATTTTTTTTTCCCTTCAAACCAATGGCTATATAGATCGTTATTCTGATAATAAAGCTGTTAGAGAGTTAGTAACAAGTAGGCAGTGTTCATGTGGAGGGTATTTTATGGCATTATGCTTACTAAATCTGCATTTATTTAAATAAATTATTGACGAGCAACAATATTTCTGGATTTGTTTTCCTTAGTATTTGATGAGGGAATGAATGTTTGATTTACTTAATAAAATTGATTTACTTAATAAAATCTTAATTTTTACTGATATTTAAATCATGGACCTACTGTTGCAAATTGGTTTGGGATTCCATATAGATCTTACTGACATTTTGGTGTAATGTAGAAATCAAAACATTTCTATAAAGAGATAATAGAAAATTGAAATGCCCTTTTTTTTTTTTTTTTTAATGTGATTAATTAAAGATTTGTTACAACTTCAGAAAGTGGGTTTGGAGGTTTGTTTGTTGATTTGTTTTGCTCTAAGTATGAATATTTGAGAAAGCTCATGTGGAAAGAGTGTAGCTGAGCTTTTGACCTTGAAATAGCCGCCTTTCACATACTGGGATTTCTCTTCAAGAGCTTATCATTACAGTTTCAAGAAGAAGCACAAGTGAATTATTTGTTGTTATTTTTTAACGTATAATATTGAAGTCAGTATGCCTTTTTAGTTAGATCTCTGCTTTACTACCCCCTCAGTTGTTTCTAAACAACTGCATGTATGTGGTTGGAATCCTGAAGAGGGGGTGTGAGTAAGTAGAAGACAGAATGGGAGAAAACAGTTTCCATTTGTAAATAGTGTGGGGGCCTTTTGTTCTCAAGCTGTTTGGTAACCACTGTGTTAAAATTAGAATTTTTCTGGATATTGCCATTCTGGTTTTCTTAATGGGTTCATGATCAGCTAATGCTGTATATTTAACGGCAAACATGCTGGTAAAGCACAAATTATGTGTTCATTCTAGAACTAATGGGCACTGCTTTGCTATCATTGAGGAAGATGAACATGGAGAACCCACACTAGCTTCTGGCTGCATGAAGTATGAAGGTTCAGACTTCCAGTGCAAGGTAAAAAAATTGAGATACCATTAAAATTTAATATCCCCAAAGGAAATTATGTAGGGAAACTGTATAAGCAGTTTAAATCTCTGTAGTTTACAACTGCAATCATAAATTTTGCTTGTTGCCGTTTACCACTGAGGAGAATGGGACTGAACAGGTGTGGGTGAGTAGTGCAGAAAAGACACTTAACGGTGTTTGAGCGAAGACTGAAATAGAATCCTAGCTTGTTGGAGTTCTCTGAAAGTATCTGCAAGCACTGACAAAATGAACAGAGAACATCAACCTTTTACTTGTCTGCTGTTTTCTCAGTTGAAGAGACAACTTTATAGTCGACCTAATCAATCTGAATATTTTATGTTTTCATGCAGAATTTCTCAATTGCTTTAATTTTGAATTACTTGCTTTCTTCATTTGTCTGACAGAAGTGCATAATCGTAAGGAGCTGTCTTCACAGATTACACAAGAGCTGCCTTAAAGTTTCATGAACATGTACACCATTTATCAAATGTGTATGTTTTCCTGTCTGACATACAGCTTTATTTTTTCCTTTGTAGAAGAGCTAATCTATTGTTAATTGTGTGAATATAACTTGACCTTGGTTTAAAGGGGTATGATGAGCAGACTGCTGCATTTTAAAACCTCTTTGTTATACAAGTTGGAACTGAAAACACAGTTAATAAAGCAAGGATTTATTTATAAGATGGACATATAGCACTAGCTGGGCAAATAAATATTGCTTTGGAAGACTGGATTTTGCTTTTTCTTTTGTCACATTGCTTACATTAAACAAATCTTTCAGGGGTAATTAACAGCTAGGTTGCTTCTTCCCTTTTGCCTCCCTGCCCCCTATCCCAATATCTCTAGGAATTGAGTTTTTATGTAATGTAGCTGTGGGTAGCAGTGCTTTTTGGAAGTACTCTTGACTTCATTTACAGCTGTGAATGTTTAGGGTTATTGCAAATCAGACCTGAGGTGTCATGATGACCTCCTGAAATTGTTCTTGTACTTATATTAGTGTCTTACTTTCAGATTAGTTTTCATGTCCCTCCGTCTTTTATGTGGTGTTTTCAAGATGTTCTTGATGCAAACAGTGCTGCTATGATGAGTGCAAGAGAAAAACTTGTAAAGGGATTCATCTCTTTTTTTTTTTTTGTCTTAAGAGCAGCATTTATTTAACATATGATTAACTGCTTTTGATGAAGCTTAAAAATTTTGCAATGTATGAAGCAGCAACTTAAGTAGGATCCGTTTATTTCTGTACACCAAGTAGAAGTTCCAAAATGTGAACATAGAACATATGAACCCAAATAGATGAGGCGATGACTGTCTGCCACTGTGAAGTTGCCTCATACATTAAGTGGTGAGGTTAAACTGTTTTTCTAAAATAAAATAGCTTAAACTTTTGTCTTTGCTGTGTTGTGTCCATAGCATCACCTGCCCGCATCCTAGCTGATCACTTCAAAATCTGAATCTTTATTCAATTCTCCTTCAACAGGACTCACCTAAAGCACAGTTACGTCGAACAATCGAGTGCTGTCGGACTGATTTCTGCAATCAGGATTTACAGCCAACATTACCACCACTTGACAGTACAGGTAACAGCTCCTAGATGTTCACACTGCTACTAATAAATGCTGTGTGTATCCTGTTCTTATGATCCTGATCCAACAGATAAAAATAAGGAGAAAATGTAATTACAGTATTGCACAGATTTGGTTTTTCCTTACTAAGTGATTTTGATAAGAAGCTCTCTACTAGGCTTCATATTCTACTCCAGTTTTCCTTTTCTGCCACTTTCAAGTTAATCTTTTCTTCCATCAGTCACTCATGGTGTTTTTATTCTCTTGCTCAGTTTGCTCATATCTCATATCTGTTTCCATAGCCCATTCTCTTCTCGTTTTTAAAATAGTTTTTGTAATCTCTACCATGATTTTGCCATGATGAATGTATCTTAAAATATTCTAACATTAACTGTTATCTACTCTATATTGATTCTCTTCTTGCTGTTGCTCCCAGTGAAGACAATTTATATTTTCGTGTGCTTATTCATTGCTAGGCAAGTCATACTAGTTTAACTGTTGTTTAATGCCTTCTCAGAGTCTTACTGCTGTAAATCCTTCATTTCTATTTTTAAAAACAAGCTAACAAGAATCAACCAAAACCAACAACGCCAAAAATCTCAAGTTAAATCCTTTTGTTGTTGTTGTTGGAATCCAAATGAAATTTTCTTTGCTTTGCCAGTGTAAATACTTACTTTGATACTGTAACACTATAAATTTTGTGTAATTTCATATGGACTGATCTTTTGTATGCATCAGCTGTCCTGCTCCTTTTTGACATTTTGCAATACTATCACTGAATCAAAGACTTGTTGAGGCTTACACAGGACATCTGGAGCTATCAGATTCAATCCCCCTGCTCAAGCCAGTTACACAGGACCATGTCTAGATGGCTTTTAAGTCTCTTCAAGGAGGAAGACACCACAGCTTCCTTGGACAGCTTGTGCTAGGACTTGATTACCCTCACAGTAAAGAAGTATTTCCTGATGTTCAGACAAAACCTATGTTGCAGTTTATGCACATTCAAATACACAGTATATTAGAATATACCTAATTAAACAGTTTGCAGTAGATGCTTAATCAATAGACTTTGGAAACTTTAATCTTTTTTTCCTTTTTTTTTTGTTTTGTTTTTAAATAGATGGACTCTTTGATGGCAGCATTCGTTGGATGGCAGTGTTGATTTCTATGGCAGTCTGCATAATTGTCATGATCATCTTATTTAGCTGCTTTTGTTACAAGTAAGGAAAGCACTTTATTTATTGTCAGTGTTTTTAATTTCCCAAATGAGTGTAAATAGAACAGGTATTTTGTACATATTCTCAGTTAATCATATTTATTTCTAACAAAATAGATCGGAAGTGGAAGTGTTGTAATTTAATTTTACATTTCTGTGGATAACAGTTTGCATTGCAAAGTAAAATGAAATGTTCACAATGTAGAATTTAAGTGAATTTAATCCTTTGGCTAAAAAATGTTTCCAATTTTCAAAGCTACATTTAACTTTGATGCTGTATCATCCAGTAAACAGGAATATCTTTATGCTTTTTTGTTTTTTTGATCTTCAGTCACTTTTGATAGTTAAATTCCATCTACATCCAAGATTTACTTTTAAGTGCTTTTGCAAACCTAAAGCAACAAGGATGTGTTTAGAACTTTTCCTTTTCTGCTGTGTTTCAAAACTGAATAATTGACCAGCGAGCCATGGCAATTAATGCAAATGCAGTTTAAGACTGTGCCTGCTTCTGTCAGCGCCAGCCCTGTGCTGGGGGTGATCAGTGTTTTAGCAGTTTCAGCAGAAATATGCATGGGTCAGTCTCATCTGCTGTGGTTCAAGGTTCAGGCTTTTAGTTTAAACCAAAATCAGCAATGTTACACTAGTAACTGGCTGTGAGCTGAGTACTGAAAACGCTGGATTTCCACCTGACTCACAATAAATTGACGTGCCTCTACACACGTTGCAACTTTTTAATATTAACTATGTGTGTTAAATTTCTGGAAGAAAAAAAGAGGTACAATAACATCTGATTATTATTTTTTTCTTTTAAGAAAACTTGCACATTTAAATAACTTTTTTACTCGTTTAATTTACTATGTATTTTGAGAAAGTTTTTTGAAATTCAGCTGAACCTCTCCTATTACTTTTGAAGGCATTACTGTAAGTCGATGGCAAAGAGGCACTGTTATAATCGTGACCTGGAGCAAGATGAAGCATTTATTCCAGCTGGGGAGTCATTAAAAGACCTTATTGACCAGTCACAGAGTTCTGGGAGTGGATCAGGACTACCGTTATTGGTAAATCATAGATTTTTCTTCAGTAAACTTCTCTCCATTAAATACACAGTTTGGTTTGTACCTAATGTCTAGAAGAAAGCAAAGCATCAACACAGTATATTATTTTATATGCAATTACTGTGAAAGATACAGCACAAACTAAACATGTACAAAAGCTCATATTCACATAATAAACTAAAAGTGCAAAACTAGATTGTTTTAGGAAAGTGTTGCCATCGGCAAAATTTAGGGACAATGAGAGCTTACTGACATTAAGAGAAAGAGGCAGTGAATGGCTAACAGAAGTGTTGAACTGAACAAACTCAAAGATAGTTTTTTGTGTCCACGATCTGATAAAGTAGATTAGCTTTTTATTGGCTGAGTTGTTCATAATTTTTTTTATTCATCTTCCTATAGTACTTGCAAAAAAATTAGCCAGTGAGACAAGTGATTGTAATTATTTATAAAATTGAAACAAATAGAATGCATATGAAGTTGAGCTGATTTAATCTTTCTGGGTTTGTTATACAATTATTCCTTGGAGGGAGCAATAGTGAGTTTGAAATGGGAATAGTGGAAAAATATGGATAACTTATATAGAATAACTTTTGCAATGGGGTCAAAATTCAAAGCAATCCAGGCTTGAGAAGTAGCTCATCCAAGTACTTCTGATTAATCATTGGGTTTCCCTCCTCCACTTTCCCCTCTTTCTTCTTCTCTAGGTTCAGCGCACTATTGCCAAACAAATTCAGATGGTGAGGCAAGTTGGAAAAGGACGATATGGTGAAGTGTGGATGGGCAAATGGAGGGGTGAAAAAGTTGCAGTGAAAGTTTTCTTCACCACAGAAGAAGCTAGTTGGTTCAGAGAAACAGAGATTTACCAAACTGTTTTAATGCGTCATGAAAACATCCTTGGTAAGGAAGCAGTACGTTGTGCTGGAGAGCTTTTGTAAGGGGAAGGAGAAGGAGTTCTTAGTGGGTGGCTTTAGAGGGCTATATGGTGGCTTCTATGGAATAACCAAATGTGTGTTCCTTAATGTATGCTAATAAAATAGTACTGAAAGTGCCGGTGTTGATTGGAGACATGTCTGCAATCTGCTGGAAGACTGAAATGGTAACCTCATGTATAGTTGAAGTCTGAGCTTTTGCATTGTTTGTTTTCCATAAGGGGAACAAGTATATTCCAATACAGTCCAAACCAATATAGATTTAGGAATTTTTATTAAATGTTTCATAAAAAATTATGTACAAATACATAGTAACTTTGTTTATATATTTCATAGGTTTCATAGCTGCAGATATTAAAGGCACTGGCTCCTGGACACAGCTGTACTTGATTACAGATTATCACGAGAATGGATCATTGTATGATTTTCTGAAATGCACTACGCTGGACAACAGGGCTCTCCTCAAACTGGCATATTCTGCTGCATGTGGTCTGTGCCATCTACACACAGAAATTTATGGGACACAAGGCAAGCCTGCTATTGCCCACAGGGACCTGAAAAGTAAAAACATCTTGATAAAGAAAAATGGAACCTGCTGCATTGCAGACTTGGGTCTTGCAGTCAAGTTTAACAGGTAGATGAACAAATCCTTTGTAATGGTAAACCTTTTTATTTTTAATGCACCAAATACCTGATTTTAAAGGAAGGTGGAATAATTTGGTTGCATGCTTTCAGTTTTTTTCAATTTTGAGAGTAAAATGCTGTTCTTGCTTTGTAGACTGGTAATCATTGAGGTGAAAATAGGTTGTTAAATGAACAATGAAAAGACTTCTTGTGGAAAACAGTAGTTTTGTAGAGGAAAGGAAGAGGAGACTAATTCGTAGGAGACTAATGGCCTTTCAAAGTAATTGCTATCATTATATATTCTCATAGAAAATTTGAACAGTGTTAAGGGAGTTGAAACTTAATTGAAGAAGTAATACTTTTTCTTCATTTTAAGTTCAATGGAGCCAGTGAATTGGGTTTTTGCTACAATAGAACCTGAAAGAAAGCATAAGCACTTTGCAGATAATGTTGAGTTGTTACCAAGTGCACTCATCTTTATAGTTGTTTTTAATTGAAGTTATTTTCATACGTGTTTTAAATGTCTTGCAAAAGTAGTAGTAAACTGTCAACTTCCATATTCGATATTGTTTTTCTAGATAATCTTTTTCATGGAGGCACAATGTATTCTTAAGTGTAGTATACAGAAGGAAATAAAAGAATTCAATTTGTAAATGAGAGCTTTGCAGTGTAGTGATTGCATCATACAGGATTTCATACCATGTCTTGTACTAGTCCACAATTCACTAACTTCCTTATGTTTTCATGTAGTGACACAAATGAAGTTGATGTTCCCTTGAATACTAGAGTGGGAACAAAACGTTACATGGCTCCAGAGGTCCTAGATGAAAGCCTGAATAAAAACCATTTCCAACCATACATCATGGCTGATATTTACAGTTTTGGGCTGATCATTTGGGAAATGGCTCGGCGCTGTGTCACAGGAGGTAAGTTTTTAAGTATTCTGTATAAAATCTACCAGGCCCTTATCTCACTTTAATGATACTTGACCAGAAAATAATATAACAAGCCCGCTATATCAACAGCCTTGTGTTCTTTAGAAGCAGTAGTAGCAGTCTGTCCAGACTACAGCTTGAAGATCACTGTACCAAACCTTTTTGATTGTTAGAATTAAGCATCTGGGGCTTTTCTTCCTTGCTCAAAAAGGAGAATGCCTGCTCAGGGAAAAAATTTAGGATGCATATGTACCTTAACCCTGTGCTGTTAATAAAACTTTTAAAAAGTAGATGATAAGATGTTATTATACTTGTATTTCTGGTGTCATTCAGTTTTTTCCTTATACATGTTTTTGTGACCAGCCCTTGCTTTTTCACTTTTTTTATGACGTTACAGATCTTTGCTTGTATTCTCCCATCTTATGCTTTCTCCCTGTTACTTTGTGCATGCAGTGAATTTGATATCAAATTCTACACTGGGTGTCAAAGTCAAAGGGACTGAAA
Source organism: Coracopsis vasa (assembly GCA_026283785.1). Lineage (NCBI taxonomy): Eukaryota > Metazoa > Chordata > Aves > Psittaciformes > Psittacidae > Coracopsis > Coracopsis vasa. Next base: position 16,538 of record JANHGB010017283.1, read on the forward strand.
GGAATTATTGTAGCTATTAATATTCATAATATTGGAGATTTTCTGGTAAACATCTGATTGTATAGTGAAATCTGGGGGGTTTGCCACAGTATAACAGTGTGGTGGGTTTGCTCTGGCACAAAATTGAGTTAATTTTTGCTCCTGGCTAAGAAAATCTGAGATGAGATATATGGATTTATTTTCTCTTTTTTAATGGTTCTTGATCTTTCACAATTATCTGCAGGTATTGTTGAAGAGTATCAGTTGCCATATTATGACATGGTGCCAAATGATCCATCCTATGAGGACATGAGAGAAGTGGTGTGTGTCAAACGTCTACGCCCAGTAGTATCGAATAGATGGAATAGTGATGAAGTGAGTATGCTGAAAGGAGAAATTAGTTCAGTTTGTTCCTTTGATATGGAAGGGTATTTAAGTTTAAAAAATATTAAAACATTGTGAAATAGTGACTACATCCACACATTCTGATATTTTAATAACCTCACAGAAACAACAAGAGAAAGATAGGTTTGAAATCAACACAAAATACTGTTTTTTATCTTTTCATGGATCTAAGGGGAAGATACAATTAAGCAGCAACCAAGTGTATGAATACTGCTCTAATTGAGATCTTCTTTTTAGATAGTGGAATATTTTTAAGAGTTTTGATTGGAGCTGAAACTTTAATTAGTTTTTAATTGGTTTTATTAGTCTTAATAGATGTATTGGTTTGTGGCACACGTATTTCATGGAATATGAAGCAATTTCTACTTGTTTGTAGATTTCCCCTTTTTTCTTTTCTTTTTTTTTTCTTTTTTACTGATGCATTTCAGGGCAAGCCATGATGTAAGTAAAATACTAAATGTAAAACTGTTTTTAAAGGGCCACAGCTTGAACCAGTAAATAAGACATAGCTATTTCACATGGCAAGCTAGATATGCCATATCCTTTTTGACAGTTTTTTCTGTATTATTTTTTTAATGCTGAAAGAACTTTTCTCACTTCTTCATTTTTAGTGAAAAAGTTCTCTACAGTTTTTCTGCTGTACATATGGAGATTTTTCTGCTTATTTGTATCATTTTTTACTGCTGTTCGTGAGTTGTAATGATAAGTTCTGGTAATGCATCTTTGTGAAAATAAAGAAACACTTCAGTTAGTTCCAGATACTGTAGTACTAGGCAGTGAAGGGGAGGAAAAAGGAGGATTGGGACGTGGTTGTTGGATGGGGTTGGTTTGTTTTGTCAGGGGTTTTTTAGTTGATCTGTTTATAATATTTTATCAGCAATTTTGCAGAAAATGTAGAAATTGCACATTTGGACTTAAGACTTCTATAATTTGGGCTTGAAAGCAAACCAAATTATACACCTCAGATCTGTCAGTTGTTACAATACTATTCCTTTGGTTTTTATTTTACAGTGTTTAAGAGCAATATTGAAATTAATGTCTGAATGCTGGGCTCATAATCCTGCTTCGAGGCTCACTGCCTTGAGGATCAAGAAGACGCTTGCCAAGATGGTGGAATCACAAGATGTAAAGATTTGACATAGAAAATTGACATTGGAGAGCAAAGCTGGACTCCTAGATCTTTTCACTCAAATATGAGTGAGACCTATGTGGAAAGAGGAAATAACTGAGATTCAGTATATTTTCTCGGCACACTTCTACAGGCTGCTAATAAAATCTTTCAGTACGTCATAGACTGTGATACTGAGAGCCTCTATACACTACGTGCTACGTAAATGGACAGCCTTGATAAAATACACATTTTGGTTTTGTTAGAGCTGCATTGAGACTTCATTCATACATAGTGAGTCTCCAGTAAAACTCTGGGTACTGAATTGAATGTTCAGATTACAGTGCTTTCTGTGAAAGCCTCACAAGCTATATGGATTCAACAGAGATGGAGAATATAAGCTTTTTTTTTGTTTTTGCCTTCTACCTGATAAAACCTAGTCAATCCATACCAAGTTTTTGTGAAACAGCCTGTAGGTTATGAATCTGTTTGTGATACTACTCAGTTTAACAGTTGCCTTTATGTGTGTGCCAGGATTATTTTGCTGTCATTTGGAATAGATAAGAAATAATTAAATGAACAAAGTTTTACGGTCAGGGTTCCATGCATTTTGTAGCTCCACAATCAAGAGACTTGCTACAGAATCCTTGCTATTAAGTTATCTTCCTAAATCTCAGTTTTAATTTTATTTCAGTTTTATTTCTGTTCTTGTTTCGGTCATAAGGAGAACTGCAAAAACATTAATAAATTAAGGAGTGCCTGCCTAAGTCTGTAAAGAGCTGGGAACAATCTCTCTTAGAGGTGCAGACTGCTTTGGTCACCTCACTTACAGTCTGATGGGCTCATAATTGGATGACGATGAAATTTGGCATATTTTTCACAGTGCCACACACAGCCAGCATTTTTGCTGTTGAATACCTTACATCCTAACAGAAGGATGGTTGATGACATGTTTTGCCTTTCTCCTTTATTGGGATTCACTGGTAGGTGCCCATTTTGCTCTGACTTCTTTTCTGTACAGGAGGGAATTGGTCAACTATAGGAGCATGGGTTTTCATCATTTGACAAAACTAGGCAGAAGATAAGTTTTGAAAGGCTGGAGAACAAGTCTAATTTACAGACACAAAAATGGAAGGCAGGAAGCACAGGCTGGGCTCTCAGAAGATTAGACAATGCAGTAAAGGTCAGGACCAGGAGAACTGAATATATGTGAACTGTTAAAGATACACAGCATGAAGATTTTCGAGCTGGGTTGCCCTGATGTAAATGCAGGAGGCCACATCTGTGGACCACGTTGTGGACAGTCACAAAATTCGAGATTTTAGACAAGATAAATCAGTGGGTATTTTAAGTTCTAGTTAAGCACACTTGGGAGGAATGGCATTGAAAGATACTTTATGAAGATTAAGTTAACATAATTGCAAAATTTGGTCTTACTGTGCCAACTATTTGGCATGTACAGGAAACTGTACCCTCCTTTTCTTCACTTATCCAGACAAGTTGTTTAAAAGCCAGAATCTCTCCACGAGGTTACTGTTAAGATTTATTGATTTATAACTCCTTTGGCACTTCTACTTTGAAGTTAGAAAACAGTACCATAACTCAAGTTGAAGCTTCAAATGCATGAATTGTCTGAAGAACGAACACACAGTATTGGAACCATTGCATTGAACCTATTTGATAATTTAAGTGCCTATAACTTTGTACTGTAAATCTTGTTCTAGATAACGTTAAGAAGGGAAGTTATTTATGTGGTGTGTTTTGTGCTTTACTAAAAAAAATAAACATCAACCACCTAGTCCTAGGTAGATGTGTACAGTTAGATACATGCACAAACACACATATGCCATAGTCAAGATTTGAAGAAAAAAAACTAGGTATAATACTAAAATTGATGAAAAAATGTTAAAACTTCAGATTAATTTATGCCATTTTATCTGTTGTCTTAAAATATGTACATGGAGATTGTTTTGACATCAGTTTAAATTTCCCTTGAAAATACAAGTAAGAGAAAACAATGTAATGCAGAACTAATGTGATTTGTGAACAGTTACAACCTTCTAACTTTTTTTTGTTTTGTTGTAATTCTGTAGTTCACATAATGTAAATGGTCAGGCAAAAGATGGCAGTATTTTTTATTTTCTATTGTGATGTACAGACTTTATTTAACTGTTCTACATATTTTATAGAAAAGTAGCTATTTCGAGGGACTTTTTTTTTTTTTAATAAAGTCATTACTTTTGTTCAGTAATGCCTTTAAGTATTAATATGTATTCTGGCTGAGAAGTTCATAGATGTGTCAACTATGGTTTTAACTTATTTGAAAACAGCAAAAGATATATGATATTATACCACAATCCTTATGATAAAGGGCTTTTTAAAGAAAACATTTCTCCGTCCATTGCCAAGAAACGTGTGATGAGTTTGCGATTGTTAATCATGTCGTCGCACATAATTTTTGCACAAGTAGTTGGAAAAGATTTGGTATGAGCCAAAAAATGTAAGGGATAAGCTTTTATTTTTTTCCTTCTCTAGGATTTTTATCAATGAGAAGGAAAAATGTTGAGGTGCTCTCCTAGTTTAAGCTTTCAGAGCAGTGAGGTCGATTTAAATCAACCAGTTCCTATTTAGAATTTTTAGAAGTTGCCACAGCATTATTAGCTATGAATTTGTGAAAATTTTTAGTTCCTTTTTCCCAAATGTTCCTCAGCTACTGCTGGAGGTGTGAATTTTGATAATTCGAAATTATTCACTTACTTTCTTCTCCATTGTTAGGCATTTGCAAAGCAAGAAGGTGCTGATCTGTGGTAGACATCTTAAGACTTAAATTGGTTTACACATTAACTTTAACACAGAAGACATGAGCTGGCTGCTGCAAAGATGATCTTGGAGAGAAGAAAAATATTTTTGCATTAAGCTTTAACCTTAATTTTTTCAGTGCTTCAGTTACTAGATTCATACTCAAACAGTTTTCCATTGTCCTGAACAGGAGCTGCTAGGTCTTTAGCATTCCTTGATTACCTGATACTCCAAAAACTGTTAACAGTAAAGGATCTGGTTGCATAAAGCACTTGAGCACATACCTACATTCCGTGCAATGTCAGTCACTGTTTGGAGCTGAAGTTTGTCTATACTGATATTTTAACAGTTATTTTGGAGGAAAAAAAAACCAACCCAGCCTTCAGTCAAAGCTAGCCCATGAATTTTTATATAATATTAAGTATACTTAGTGCAGATTCTAAAGCTAAGTTGTTGCTTTATGCAACAGAAGCCTTTAAGGTCAGGGAGGGTAGTAGGATTCTTCTGTTGGAATATGATTAGTCTCACTTTGGTCAAAATTTTAAGCACTTGTCATTAAAAAAGAAAAAAAAGTCCCCCCAAACTGGCAAGTGTGTCCTCAATTTTTGTTGTTAATAAAAATCTAAATATCTTGGGGAGTGTCAGAACTGTGCCTTGGAAGTTCTTAAACATTCACATACAGATGAGGTATTTTTGTCTTTAAGACAAAATGAAATCCATGTGATTTCAGTTAGGTGGAAAATAATTTGAGTCACATAATTCTTACTGTTAACAACAACTGAAAGTTTTTGTGTTCCTTGATAACTTGTAAATTCCACAAGAAACATGATATTCCTACAGAAAAATGTAGGTTTACATTTTGAGTTTATTCCGAGTTTTACTCAACATGTAATTTTTAATGAGGGTTTCCCCTCCCCCTCCGCCCCCCCCAAGAAATTGACAGCTTTCCCAATGTCCATTACTTTTTCCGAATTACTTTCTTAATTAGTCTATTCTGCGGTATTAATAAAATGTAAAATTAATATTTTAGGTTACCTCCATAGTAGTCTAGAATTAAATTTTAGATCTTGATCTAAATGGCCATTTGAATGTGTTTATAAAACAAATAATTTAGATATATTTCACCTACTCTATCTTCACAGACTGTATTTTAATGGTCTAAAATGTTTGAAAAGCAAAGATACTAAATAAAAAGCATTCTTTTGCTATTGCAGATATTTTTAAAGGGAAGTTACACGCTCCTCTTCTGACAGATACTAAAATGATTTAGCACTTCCTCGTTCTCCTGACAGTGCTTCTGAAGGCAAAAGCCTTTATCCACGATCTTTATGCCAAATAGGAGTGATGTCTAAAAATGGCTGGCAATGTTGCATGGTACAGTGCTTTATGGAGTCATAGTGTGATAGCCTTGATTGGTGTAGCAGAAGTGGATTGCACATTACTTCTAATTTCTGAACAAATCTCATGTGATTGTTGCTTTGTACTATTTTACCGTTTGAATGCAATTATAGAAGCCCACATCTTGTAGTGACATTTGTGCTCTGACATGCCATGCCCAAAATGAAATGTATTATATTGTATACAAGAAGAATAAATAACATTGTAGTTAACCTAGAGAAGATGTAAATAAAATATGAAAGAAGAGTGGAGCAAGACAAATGGTCACACTCTTGTGTGTGTTATGTGCCAGAAGTGTAGAATACTCCTCTAAAAATGTAACACACTGATGTATTTTGTACAGCATCTGCTTTAGAAGGTGCCTTATTGAGTTTACCATGAATTGCTTGTTCTGTACACAGATCATGTCCAATGTATCATTTTTAAGTAAATAACCTTATTTTAGTACACATTAGTAATGTGTTTTGTTACTATAAGATTTTGCCTTAAAAATATAATGACTTGGAAGTCATAATACTGTAACTAGGTAATTTCCTTCTTTCTAATACCTTGTTTATGATCCTGTCCCCAGTGTCTATCTGCCCTGCCCTGTCTTTGAATAAGTTGTCAATGATCACTTTTATTGTTCAGTAGTGTTCAGAATTATTTGATGCTCCATGTTCCTTGGACTAAATTTGGGCACAACAGTAAACCAGTGTTTCCTTCTTTTGATGTTTATCTTACAGCAAAGCCAGAGGCAAGTCAAAAATTGTGTAGTTCTTTTATTTGAACGTATCCAAGTTTACCACATGTTGGTTTTATCCGTATCAATTTGCCGTAAGCTCATGAAGGAAGAAGAGTAAAAGGAATGGGTGATTCTGTAACTGTGTTTTGTTCCCACTGTGTACAACATTCTTTTTGTGCAGTGATATCAAAATTAAGAGATTTGAGATGAAACATTTGCTGTTGCTTACAGAATTCTGCTGATGTTTCTGTATAGCCTGCTGAATTCACTCTTTTATGATTCAAGCAAATGAAGACCAGTCAAGGGGATATCTGTGAGTACACAGTTCTGTAAAATCTCAGAATTTATTTTCTCATTGTAGAAATGTACCAGTTACTACTTTCTGTAGAGTTCACTTTTAAGTTGCAATCAGGGAGAAGTAAGATCAATTTCTATTCTCTTTTTGTCTTTGGTGAGGAATAACATTAGCTTTAAAGAAATTTTGTTAGAGTAGCTAGAAGGTTTTGATATCTGAATGTTATATAAACTGTTATATTATAGAGATAATTATAACACCTTTCTCCCCCTGCCCCGTAAAGTCATGTCTGAAATTCTTGCAGTAGAGTTCTGGACAGTACAGTAGAAGACTAGATTGTATGTTTCAAACCTGTTTTTTCCTTAATAGGTAATACCAGGAAATTAGGCTGCATGAAGGTTTGATTTCTTTGCAATTAGTATCTTGGCAAAGTAAACTTTTTCTTATGGTTGTAGCTATTGTGTAGATTGTGGAGTGTTTTCACCAATTACACTGATCGTGATTGGATTGAAAATTGGGATTTTTATATTAATGTTACAGGAGGATATCATGAAAATACTGTGGGTAACAAACTGTTTGCACCGATCTCATTTCGACGAGCAGGGTTGTTTTTTCCCCCCAATGTTGCTTCTTGAAATGACCACAGGATGGTGCTATATCCTAAATATAGAAAGACTGTTGAAAGGTGGGCAGTGCGTGTAATAAGTGAAAGTTCTATTGCATTAATCCCTTTAGCAGCTTTGTCTTCACCTCTCCCCAAAATGCCACTTCAGCCTTTCTTGCTGATATTAAGGTAGCTAAGTCAATACCAGTTGTGAATCGGAGTCACAAGAGGACCACTACTGTGGTTGGCCACCTCATGAATCTGGTTCAGAAGGGTTGACCACCATGGACTTCAGAGACTGGCTTGATATGGATGTATGAAATGAGTTCAGATGAATCTGACTGCAGAATCTAGGTATTGATGGTTCTATAGAAAGTAAAATTGTTTATTATGCAATGAGTACTTGCATTTTGAATAAAGTAAGGAGATCATCTTAGTAATGGCAAAGAAAACATTAGGAGACTTTAATTTTATAGCATGAAGTACTATAAGATACAAACTATTCATAAAGTTGTAAAAGTTTCAATAACAGTGTAAGTATGTGAAGGCATTAAGAGGCACAGTGTTTTGCTGTTTTTTTGTTTTTGTTTTTTTTTAATATGTAGCTCAGATTGGTGTTTGATATCTCTGGATATCTTGGAATGAACGTACATGTTTCCTTGTGTATTGTTGCATGGCTGAAGCTGCTGTAAGGCGTGCTACACTAGTTGGTCTGCTATGAGATAAATTGAAGCAACTTGTCTGCTCTTAGAGACAGCTCTCTTTTTCTAATGCCTCTGGTCAACCTCAGTGTGTTTTTCATGTTTGAAAATCCCCCTGTTCTTAATCCACTGAGCCAAGCAATAGCTATGTTTTAAATTGTCAGTTAATTATCCTTGTCCGCTTGCCATTTTTGTGGCAAATTTTTCTTTCCTTTAGGTCCTAATCTGGAGTCTGTTGTTTCCTCTAGTCTGTTGCCTAAAAATGCAGGTCATGATGATGAAGATGTGTTAATCTTAGAGGGGGAGAGGGGAAAGCCAAAGAAAAACAACCACCCCACCCCCCAAAAAAAGCCCAAACCACAAAACAAGTGTTTGTGGGAGGGTTTAAAGACATTTGTACCAGTAGTCAAATAGTTTGCTTGTATCTGAGAGGTGGATAAGATTGGAATTTATTAGAAAGCTGATGTATTCATTTAAAAAAAACCCACAACCTTGCAAGTTTAAACGTCTTTCTCTTGGCACTTGAGAAGGAAGTCATGCTTCCTGGCTTATGCAGACAATAGAATGTTTTAATCCATTATATGTCATTAATTTTTTGCTTCATAGTCTAAAACTGAGTCTTCCAGTCAAGTATGTCTTCTTTATGTATGCAGGTGGCGAACTTAAACACATATTTGAAGAATACAAATATGAAAATATCTTTATATTAACATTGTGTTCACTCTATTGCTTATCTAAGAACTTGCTTGGCTTATTCAACAACATTAAACTCTGGTAAGCAGAAGGATACTAAACCTTTAAAAGTCCTGCCTGGGTGAGCTGCTATCCGACCTACCATGACCTTTTCCAAGTAGGTATATGGTTTTCAGTCCAGATGAAGTTTTCTATCAAACCTTTGAAAACAAGCAAAGTGATTTTAAATACCTATGTCCCTCGTCTGTATTTAATTGTGAAACTTGACTGGTAGCTGCAGAATTGGTGCGCACTGGAGATGGGATGTTCCTTGAGATACCCTGGTCTAAGCAGCGCACATAGCTTGGCATTGCAGAACGATGCCACCACAAAAGTCCGTAATTGGAAAACCTGGTAAAAACATGTGGAATAGCCCAGTGTAGTAACTTTGTACTGAAAGAACCCAATCTCACAATTTGATGCTTTTCTCCTTTTTTGAGATTTCACCTCTTCAAATTTTTCTTCTCTTCCTTCCCTCAGATATTTGAGCAATCTGTGGGACAGAAGATGATACTGAGCATGCGGGCACTTTGTGCTACCTGCCACAGAGCCGTGCAAGATGTGTCTCTGTGCTAGATAAATGGGAAGACTTGGCCCATTAATCTCATCTGAAAATCAGCATTGGCTAGGAGTAAATGTGAGGTCATTTTTAGTCATTTTCATTGTTGGATTTTTCAGGATCAGGAATAACAATCTTCTCAGCAGGTTGGTAGCTGAAACTGCTTTGTAGCTTTATTTCGAGAGGTGCATACTGTCTGCTTGTCAAACTGTTGTCTTGAGTGCAATGTGTATTGGTACCAGTATGTTTTTTTTTAAATAATTTTGTAGTTCAGTGTTGCTCCGAATACAAGTAGGTGGAGAGAAAACCCCTTAATAGCAGGGTAGATTTCTGTTAGAAAATGCTACCTTAAAATGGCATAAAATATAGAATAAGAAGAATTTATCTCTTTCATCAGAAATATCAGGAATTTCTAAATGCACTTCATTTTGGCAAAATTAATTGGTTTAATATTGTTTTGTAAGGCTTTAGGATAGGCAGGGAAAAATACCACAAGAATTGCACTTCTTTAAAATGAAAGCCTTTTGGATATTTTGTTTGTCAGAAGAAGAGTTTAGCACATGACCAGACATGGTAATCTTGAGATTTTGGAAATTCAAAGAATTCCACAGTTCAGAAATTCTGCTATTTGATTTATTCTAATTATAAATTTAGTTTATATTCAACAATGAAAGCAGACTAATGAGCTTGCCTTTTTACTGCTAGTTTTATGCACTTGTTTGCTTGGGTTTAAACTGTTTACTATATGCTGAATTCTGGGCTAAATTAATTCTATTTCTTCAGGATCATCTTTAGAAACAAACTGTATTTTCAACAATATTTTTTATTATTGTTGACATTTTTCTGATGTCTACATGTAGATGTAATTAATCTTAACACTGTTATATTACTATTACATTTTCACAGTGTAGTTGAAATACAGCACAGGCCCAGAAGCAAAAAGACTGTGGCATCTCTAAGACTCTTGCTTACAAATACTAGCATAGGATGCATCTTACTGGGTTTGCTGGACATCTCTTAGTGTTCTTGTGCACAGAACATCAAATTGAAACATCGAATTGGAGTAAGTAGCAGAAGTTTCCAAGACAATCCATGACTGCCTGTGGTCCCCAGAGCACTAAAAGGTAAAATTGTCCTGGCTTCTTGGTTTTAAGCTACTGTTCAGTAAATATGAGAGTTGATACATACAGTCCTTCCTAAAAATCTTGTCCTTGCTAGTGATGAGGGTGTTTGCCATGGGAGAGGATACTCTTTTGCCAGGGGAAAGGAGAAACTATTTGTGTTTTAAGTGAAGAAAATCCCACAAACCATTTTTTCTACTTAGGTGAAATTCTCACAGTGGAAGGATTTGGGAATGTTTGTGCTGATATATTTGGATTTCAAACCATTAGCTTATCACTTGAAAGAAAATCCCATTGCTGCTCATAAGCAACCAATCAAAAGCCAAACACTTCCAGAAAAGAAGCATGAAGACAAATCTAAGGTAATGCTATGTTTAAACACATGCGGTAGGATTGAATGCATCACAGATGAAGCAATAGTGAATTGATCCATTGCATCTATGGAAAGATATCAATAAAACAAAATGTCACTATTCAAGTTTTAAATATTAGGAAACCACCCATTGTTGTCCCTGGTGGACTCCGTTTCACTACAGAGCCCTGCAGCAATTCAAAGCATACTTTCTCCCCCTTCTCCATTTCTGCCATAGCAAAAGTAGTCATGGTGTTCCCATTTGGTGTTTTCCTCTGGTTACTTGAGAGAGGTCTTTTGTACCCACGGCTAAAGGAAAGTTGTCCTAATGCTGATCCAGAACTAAACTCCACAGAGACGACAAACAGGTAGACACCTTTATGTGGAGCTTTAAAGTAGCCATGTTCAGGGAAATAGCCGTTTCCATAATTGAGGTAAGTTTCATTAAATCTCATAGTTTTTTCTTTATCCTTTCCTTCTGAGAATCCCACGTGGAATGCCACCAATGAGTCTGTGAAAGAAAGAGGAACAGGATTTTAGCAGTGAGCACTTTTCTCCCTGGAAGCATCAGTGGTGGGAGAGAAGTTGAAGCTAGGCTTTAGCAACCCTGCTCTGGTCAGAAACAAAATGTAGAGGGGCTGTAGCACTATGATTATTCACTGCAGTGCCATCAT
>JANHGB010017284.1:0-18965 GCA_026283785.1 Coracopsis vasa
GGGTTGCCCAGGGAAGTTGTGAATGCTCCATCCCTGGCAGTGTTCAAGGCCAGGTTGGACAGAGCCTTGGGTGACCTTGTTTAGTGGGAGGTGTCCCTGCCCATGGCAGGGAGGTCAGAACTAGATGATCTTAAAGTTCTTTCCAACCCCAATTATTCTATGATTCTATGATTTTATGATCACTGCAGCTCAAGCTGCCCCAAATCTTGACATCATCTATTAGCTTACCCCTTGTGCCGGTGACCAATAGGTCCAGTGTCGCATCCCTTCTGATAGAGCTAATACAAATAGTATCTGCCTCAGAAGCAGTCTAAAAAAGGCTGAGGACATAATTGCTTCTCCTTACTGCAGGTGAATTAGTATCTATGCAAACAAGTCACAAATCTGAAAGGTTTTTTTGTTGGGTTTTTTTTTAGGATAAGTAAAGAAACTGTCATCTTTTGACAGTACATCAAAAGGCAGAAGCTAGATGGCTTAATAAGCAATTATAAACATAAATATTTTGAGGAGAAAAGTAAGCATTTCTTTGAAGCATCCTATTATAGTGTAGGCTTTGTAAGACTACAATACTATCTTTTCACAAGTAATATCATAATGATATAAGAACACTGGTTAGAGAAATTTGGGTTTTTATTCTTAATTCCTTCAGGACTTGCATTAACTTTTTAGTTTTGGGGAATTACTATATTCCTTTTTTTAGTTAATCAGTAAGGCATTTTGTATAAATGAGTCTAGCATCTTCCTGTCTCTGATGATCAAAATCAGGTAACGAAAACCACACTTCCTTATAAACCGTCTTCAAATTACAGTGCACCTTATGCCAGTGACAGCTATGCATATTTGAGGCTTCAAAAACTACCAACATTCATAGCTGTATTGTACTTTATAATTTTGCTTGCGCTTAGTAAGCAAAATCTATAATGATGTCACAGAACTACCTTTGTGTGCTTTATGTATTATTTTGTTGGACAAAGTGTAATTTTCCCTACAGGATCTAACTTGAATGATGTATAGATCAAACAGCCACCAATACTAGTTTTTCGTTGAATTGTCTATGTAATTTCTGCATAAGTCACATAGATGTTCCTTATTTTAAGTTCAACTTTTAAAGCATGAATTGTAATCAGTGCCTAGATACTTTCTAAAAGTTGGCTGATAACAAGAGGAGAGCTTTTTGGAACAGTGGTCCATTAGCCCACTCTTAACTAGCATAGCTCTACTGATTTCACTTATATACTACCTGTGGTTTGAGTTTCATGTTCACACAGCATTTCTTGGAAAAAGAAAAGGGGTGTAAGTTCTGTTAAAGTTATATGAGAAATATGGGTGTGGTTCAAAAAGTTTTTGTTTTCCTAGTAGCAGTATAGAATCACAGAATATTCTGAATAGATACTCTGAACGTAAAACTCCATGGGTAAATGTAAAACTCCATTTGGGTAAAACCCAAACCAAAAAAAAAAAGAACGCCTCAAACTAGCATCATTTCAACGTATGTCTTGATGTATTTTTTTCTGAAATAGGGGACCTAGTATGTTGTCTTCTGATGATAGAGCCATCAAACAATGAACAACCCTTATGTAAAAATCCTCAAGAAAATCTCAGTACAGCAAGGTCAGCATGGTGTTTGTTGTTTCAGAGTCCCATTTCAAATTTTACTGAATCACTTCTGCCATATGATATCAATGGAGTGGTATTGTCCTGGAATTGACTCATAAACGTCTGCCTGGTGCAGGCTGGGAAAGATACCTTGTATGGACTTTCTTAGTGCCTTTACAAAGTGGTATAGTGTCATTGCTAAAAAGTTATTTTACACTACTGAGAAAATAAGTCAGCAGAAGGAGCTAAATTGCAGGAAGCATTTCAGCCTTTAGTGACAGAACTATTTTCCATTGGGGACCTTCCACTTTATCAGACGCAGTACCTGGAACAGATAAGAATTTAATTCTGTTGCTAAGGGTGCAGTTAATAATACAGGTAATAATTACAGCAGTGAAGTTAATGATCTCATTTTGTGCAGGTCTAGATACTGTAAAATGGTGCTATTACCTGGATACATCAGATACTTGGTAATAGAATTTCCTTAAGGTTGTCTCTGGTATAGAGAGAGGAAGCACTGAAGATAAACTTAGATCTGTAGTACAAGAATTATATTTTCACCATAAAAGCAAAGTCATGTGGACAATATTGCTTTTCCTTTACACATGTAATTTCAGGCTAAGTATCTTCACAAATATCTGTCTCTGTCCTATTTTGGGAAAAAATAGAGCTGAGACATTATGACCATTTCTCAAAAAGTGTCTTAATTTGATTATCTTCATGTTAGAAATTACCATCTGTTAAAAACTGTGGTTTATCCATACCCGAGGGCTAATTCTGACCATATTCATACCCCTGCATCTTTATTATTATTTTTTATCTAATTCTTACCTTCAGGAGCTCCCTGAGGTTCTTAAGCTGTGTTCAGGGATTATTGATGCTGATATATAGACATTATAATTATAAGACATTATTTAGTTGCTTTTAGTATTAAAAGATGCATGTTGAGGTCTATAAGAAATGCTTATACTGGCATGCACCTAAACTTTTGGATGTGATTCTTGGGGGGGATGGAGGAGCAGGCAGGGGAAGTGATTTAAATAGTGTAATTTCTCTATGGACAAACAAGACCAGAATTCTACCTAGCTCAGTATGCTACTGCCAAAATCAGGTTCTCAGAACTGTGAATCTGGCTTAGAAAGACATAAGATTGAATTAAAATGCACAAGACAGAAAGTAGAAGTAATTAAATAGATATTGCATATGCATATGTGTATATTATAGGTATACATTATTAAACATTACGCATGCTCTAAAATGCGTCTTAGAGATTGTTACAATTAGCCTTCAGTTTTGGAAATAAAATGTAGATTTCCAAACAGGTTTTTTAATATATTCTTCAGAAACTGTTCAAAGAAATTTAACAAAAATCTATTGACAAAATACTTTTTCAGGCAATTTTCTTATGGAACCATTTAATTGTAAGTAGGAAAATATGTTCTGCATTTTGTGAGATAGAAAATAAAACTAAAGAATTATCTTTACTACCTCACACACTCGTGATATATGTAGTAAAAAAATTCTGTCCAAGTTGAGTTTATGTTATAGGCTCTCAGTTCAGTAAAGCATCTTTATGCAGGTAAATTATCATCATCCTTGTTCAAGTCCTATTAAAATAAATCTACCCTGTCTGTTAAACTGCTCTTTCTGAATTGATCCTACTTAACAGAGACACCAGGCATGAGGAGAAGCAGCATGAAGTTGAAGAGATCTGGTCAGTGGTGCAGAAGTGGAACAAACCCTGCTATGATCTTAAAATTTCATTCTATGCTCTGATTTGAGGCGTGTGCGTTTTTGTTCTGAAGATCAAGGAGCAAATCAGTACCTTCACCTGTTAATAACATGATGAAAAAAAAAAAAAAGGACATTCAGTCGTAAGAATTGTAGAAGGTAAAAGAAAAGCATTTTTAGCAGAGTAATTTTTTAAATTACGTTCTTTGTTATAGTAAGCTAAGAATTAACGCAATAAGCATAAATGCCAGATACATGGCATACATTCTGTACACTCTCAGTTTATATATTGAAGACTAATGCATTTATTCTTAATTGTGATTTTCTGAGAGAATACAGATTAATCTGATTCTGTGCATAATCTGTGCATGATGATTTTTGGTCCTAGATGTTTTTAATTGTCTGAAGGATTATTATGGCATAGGCATATTAATTTCAGGAGACTTGCTTATTGGTGAAGTCTTCCTGAGACAGGAGGTACCAGCATAGCCAGCCAAATACCATGGCCCACCTAACTTTATGGTGCTCAGCTGTTGGCAGCAGCAGTGGGGAGCTGTAGGTGTGGTCTCTGTGAGGAGTGGCGAGGGTTGGCCCATGCTGGATCATGTTGGCCATGTCGACTTTGAGGGATGGCTCAACAAGCATGAGGAGGAAGAAGCCACAGAGAGGAGGTAATGGGCTGACTACAGCCCCCCCTCCCCCACCTCCCCACCCTTTCCCTTCCCTGTGTCACTCTGGGGTGGAGGTGGAGGATTTGGGAGTGAAGGAGAGCCTGGGGATAGGGGGTGATGTGGAAGAAGTATTTCAGCATTTGTCTTAGTTTCTCACAATCCAACTCTATTTTACTGGGCAATAAATTAAATTGGTTTTCCCCAAGTAGGGACAGTTTTGCACATGATTGTAATTGGTAAGTGATCTTCCTGTCTTCATCTCGACCCATGAGTTGATCTTATTTTCTCCTCCTGTCCTGTTGAGGAAGGGGAGTGAGAGAGTAGCTGGATAGGGGTCTGGCAGTTGGCAGAAGTCAATCAACCACACCGATGTAATGAAGACTAGTAATGAGATATAAAATATCAATCTGACAAATATTTCAAAGAATCATGTTGAAAGACTAATTTCAATATTGCATTTAATATACATGCCTTCAGTGAAGATACTAGGTCATCTGTTTGGTGCCCAGTATCTTCTGTTTCAACCCTGAAACTAAAGTAAAGTAGATGTGATAGAGTATGTTAAACATTGCTGTACTGTGTTCTGAAATTTAAAATAGACACAGCAGAATGAAAATGTAGCATAATCACAATTTATAATTACAATTTACGTTTAAATCTTCTGGTTGTCTCTGTGTATAAAGAAATACAACATAACTTACCTTTTTGAAGAAAGCTAGAGGTATCACAGTAGAATTAGGACCCATCTAGAATGCTTGTATTACAGGAACCTATAACTTTTGATAGTGCTTTTCATGGTGATACTGGAATTAATTGACAGTTGAGGCAGTCTTGTTGAGAAAAGCTGTGTTGTAGTTGAGGCACCTTCACGTTAAATGTTCATCCTGTCTTCTATCAGCTCTGTTGTTGAATAAGCAGTAAATTGTATATACAATTCCAGCAAGACTGTAGGTGATGGGGGAATAGAAACCACAAAAATGAGAATAAAGAAATGATACAGGCACTTGTTCATACTGGGTGGTTTATACATCTGTGCTGTATCTTATAACACCAAAACCTCTTCAGAGAATCTTCCAAGTTATTACTGATGAGCTCTTAATTATTTAAATATTGTGCATCTATTCAAGTCCATAACTATTTTCTTTCTGAAGAAATAAACCTTCCCAAATGCTAGAGGGATAATAGTAAGATATTCAGTAAAATACTTGGTGTTTTTATAATTACTAAGAACATAATTAATGCATTCATTAATTATATGAGTTTTAAGTCAGATTATTGCTTTATAGTGTGACAGTTAAGTGCACATACATTTTAACAAAAAATAAGTCCCCAGCAGTTAAGCCAGAGCTGCAGTAAGAAATTAATTGACCTGCTGATCTCTTGAAAATTACTTTTTATAAAATACCTTATTTATACAAATCAAGGGTCTGGTCTATAAAACTCCACAAATACTTTTCTCTTTTTAATTCATTACTAAACCTGCCAGTAGATGTCTAAGGCCTAATACTACCCATTGTTGTTATTGGGTAAAGCCTCAGAGATAGAAATAGTTACACTGAAAATAAAGGTATGAGTCATAGTTCAGCCTTGCCTGCTGTAACTTTCAACCAGAGCAAAGGCTACGTTCAGTGATTTGGAGAGAGAACATCTTAAGTGATGGAATAACACTTTCTGTGTTTATTCATCATCTAATTAACACAGTGGTGCTGATCCATAATTAGGGCACTTAAGCAGTACAGTAATAATAATAGTGATGTTGATGGCTAGCATAGAAAATGCAGAAACCTCAGAAATGGTAAATTAATGAGTGCAGAACTTACTAGAGAATTTGGAAGAAAGAGCAATTCCACATTTTCATTTAAAAAAACATGAATCTTTGTAGACATGTCACACACTTTCCACTTGCAGACTCCTAGCGCAGTATGGGTTGTGGGGTTTTTTGTGTGTGAGGGCTTTTTGTTTTTTTTTTTTTTTCCTTAGTGTTTTTTTGTGTGTTTTTTTGTTTGTTTGTTTGTTTGTTTTTATATATAGATAGGCTCACTGGGTTGAATTCTAATCTTAGTTTACCAAGTACCCATTAATATGTTAAGCTCCTGAAAATTATAGATTTTTATAGAAGTCATCAGGAGATATTTTGTTTTCATAGAAAAAAAAAAATCTTTTCCGAAAAAAAGAATGAAAATCATTATACACAATGCTTCAAAAATACTGACATTCAGAAGACCTTTGTGTGATTAGAAAAAATAAATTGTCTAGAAACTGTTTAGCAGAAACATTGTCATCATCACCATTGTTAGAAGCTAGATGGTTACTTTGCATGATCTCTAAATTGAAGTGAATTTTGCAAAGCAATTGGATATCTTATTTACATGTGGTGATAATGTTTGACATTAATGATTCAATGATACATTAAGCTAAAAATAAAAGGTGGTTGTTCTGTGTTTTGAGGAATTGTAATTTCTTACCATCATCCTGGCAGGAATTCTGACAGTTTAGACAGTCTACTGTTATAGTAGGTGATACTGTTATACGATTTGTAATACAGTGGTGCAAAGACATTTGCACTTTGAAATGTAGTTTGTAGCCAGGGTTGAAAGTATAATCAGTAAAATACCAGGTAAGGAGACAAAAGGGGATTATTCAAGATGTATTTTACGGATATCATGTGAGTACTAAATCGATACTTAGGTGATTTGGGTTCTTTTTTTCCATTTCCATTGTATTAAAAATCCTAGAACAAATTTACCTCAGTGCACTAAATGTCAAATGTATGCTTTCTTTTGCTTGAGGAACCCTGACATCAGGAAAAAAAGACCCCAGACAGGAGAAATTATTGTATGTGCATTATGTTAAAGCTTATGCACCACCTGGTGCTTTTAACAGATGGTTATGTTGCCACACACATTACATTTGAATAGCTGGTTCATCATATCAGTTGACTATCCAGCTCTAAACAGCTGCAGTAGTAATGTACACTGTGGCTAGGTTTGGCATTGCTTGATGGGGAGGAAAGATGATGACAAAAGCATCTACTTACCCTGTACCTCTAATGAGCTCTGAATTCACACTGGGGTCTTAAGTCTAGTGCTTTTGCAAGTAGTTTATTTCTACAGTTGCTTTTATTTACAAAGACACACTCATTCACTAAACTTTCCTCCTCCTCAGTCTCCTTTCCACAACAGTAGGGTGTTGTGTCCAGGGTAGATTAAACTAATAATCTCTAGCAGAGTTATTCCACTAGTTTCTTACCTGGGAATCATTACGTGGAGCTGTATTTCTCACACACACCCACACACATCACAAGCTACTGTTTAGTCTCATTGTTCATTCTCTCCACTTTTCAACTCTGTATCTGGTTACACATTTTTTTAAGAAATGGCCTATTTCCTAGTTATCTGGTAAGACATGGGCATGGAGAGATAAGTTTTACTGTGTAACACAATCACCTAGAACCATGAACGTATTTTTATAAGTGCTAAGTAATCAGCAAAAACCAGCATGCAGTGTCATCCTTGGTCAAATACATGCAGTTAGAGAAATGTTGTTTTCCATTTTCTATAAGTACCTCAGAGGCATAAGTGTATTGACAACATCAATCTGTTTACTTCTCACAGTAAAGCCCATTTTTCTCCCTCCAGTTTTCCCCCAGCCCTACTTTCAGTATGCCATGATAGAGTCCTCTTACCCAATTACCCTTACACAATACCAAACATTTGAAATTTTTCAAAGCCTGGGTTTTGGTTTTGTTTGTTTGGTTGGTTGGGTTTTATTTTTATTTTTTGATGCTGAAATTATACCTTTTAAAGAAAAGTTCACAAAAATAGCTATTTTTCTTCCCTAATCATGCAAAACATCTAAATAAAAAAATTGGAAAAAGAGTAGGACAGAATATTTCAAAATATTGCACTGACTCTAGTCTGAGTGAAGATGCTGAATTAGAAGCATGAAGGTAGAGAGAAACAGAATGTTCTTGAAATTGGCCTGTGTAAATCAGAAGTTACCAAAATATAGTTGCAGGCTAGCTGTGTGACTGATGCTAAAGCAAAAAACAAACTCAAAATATCCTGCACATACTCTTTGGGAAAATCCACTGAAAATTAATTCAGAGAAGTGTAGAAAACAATCAATAACGATTCAATATTTCAAAGCCTTGCTGTCTTTTATTCCCTGGTTCTGGATTCTAATGTTTTTTAAGTGCTGTTCATCCAAGACTTATATTTCAGCTTACTTTTGCTCTGCGTTCAGAATCGAAACATTTCCTTTACTTATAGGTATTTTTTTCATAATGGAAAAAGTGAACTCAGAACTAGTTTCACTGCAAAGCATTTGTAGATATTACCTTCATATGCTTTATGTGGAGTTTGCTGGCTATTAAAATATCAGGAAACATAGAAATGCATGAAAGAGTATCTTCTGAGCAAAATCATAATGCTATTTTATATTCTAAAAGTTTCTTTGGTGGAACAAACCATTTCAAAATAAGGCTGTTAAATTGTTTTATAACTTCCTTGCAATTTATTTCAAGATTGAAAAAAGGTACATGATAAATTATGTGTCATGCTGGTTGTTTATATCCCGTATTAGAGTAAAAATAAAAATTAAATAGTCTGGGCTGGCATACAACAAATCTCCTATGGTATTTTTTTTAAAAAATTACAAATCAGATTTATCCTAGCAACAAACTTCTGTTTCTTCTCAGCATTTGCAATGTTAGTATAATTTTTATTCTCCTGTATCTGTGTCCCAGATGCCATGGATCTCAACAAATGGGAAAAAGGCAGAGGATAAATACAGGAGCAGTTGTCTAATGATGTGGTTTACACAAGCCGTAGTGCCTCAGTTAAGGGGCTAACAATACTACGTCTTTAACAGTGGATCTAAGCAGACAGTAAAGGAACAGTGAGAAGGAAAGTGGGTACTTTTTCCACTGTCCAAATATTTTTGGACACCAGGAGTTGTTGTTAAGTGATTTGGCTGCCTAATAACCTTTGAATATATACAAATACACACCTTTTTCAACTCACAGTTATCTTTAGCACTTCTTGTTTACTTCGGGTCTGGCTCCTACTACTTTACTAATGACCCCTAGTCTAGTTGTGGTTTGTTGGTTTTGTTTGGTGGGTTTTTTTTTGTTTGTTTGTTTGTTTTGTTTTGTCTGTAATATGTGGGTGAATATAGATTTATACCATGACAGGATGATGTTCTCTCTCTGTTTTTCCCTCTATTCTTTTACTCCAGATTTGTGGTTTGCTAGCAGTTATTTGCTTTTTCGCTATCAAATATCTGTATATCTTATAATGAAACTGTCCTCACAGCAACCCCTTCCTCCTGTTGATAAATTAGGGTTCATTGTTTCATTTGTGGAAGTAGATTTCTTTTTCCCCGTGTGCAACTTTATATTAATTTAAAATGACTTTCACATCTGATTTTCTCTTTCTGTTATTTGGGCCTCTAAGATCCTTCAACAATTTTGTGCAGTTGTCTTTAGTCTCTTAAATAACGTCATCAGCAAACAAACATCATCACCTCACTACTTGCCTCTTGTCCACATTATTTATAGTATGTCAAACAGCACAGGTGCCAGAACTGGTCTGAGCACAGGCTCTGAAGGAATTCCACTGATGACTACCCTCCTTTGTGCGAAATACCTCTTGACTTCTACACTCCTAATTCACATCTTTAAATAGTCCATGCAGTGGCTGCTTAGCTTTCTTAAAAGCCTGAGGTAAGGATCCTTATCAAAAAGCTTTTTGGAAATCAAAAGAAGACACACAAACTTTGTCACTGTTTTGTCCAAATGTGTTTAAATGTCAGGCGACTCCAAAAGTCTTGCAACATTGGTTTCTATTACAGGAAGCACTGTTGTCCCTTCCTCAGTAGGCAGTACTTACCGTGATATCCACAATTCTTTCTTTTGTCTGTCTTTTATCTTTTCTCTTTTTTAATTTATCCTTTATAATGCTTACTAACAAGTCTGAAGAAATCCTTTTGGAACCTTTTTATAAAATTAACATCCACATTCACCTCCTTCACAGGTAAGAAGTGATTTTCAGTTAGAGATCATCATCATAATTAGTATTATTTTTTTCTTTCCTTGAGTTCTTGTTAAACTTTTAAGTGAATATCATCTGATTCTAGCAGTATGGTTATTGTGTATTACATGTTAGTAAATGTTAATATTACATTCTTTTAAAAGGCCAGCATATATATGTTACAACCGTTTGCTTTTAGGCCAAGGACCCAGACAGATCCCTTCTATCTTATAAGGCATTGTATGGGACTCAAGGATTAAGTTATACCTACTCCAGGAAGTAGAGGAGGGTGTGGGGGACAAGAGTAAAGACAACCCTCATACACTTATAGATACACAAACCTAGAGAGTTAAAAAATACGATGCAATACTCTCCTCACTTGTGTTGTTGTTACAGCTTTTTAATGTGTATACTAGATACTTTCAGTTACTTTTAATGACACAGATTGATACAGTAGAAAACTATTTAAAGGTCTAGCTATAGCTATGAGAGTCTATGCTGACACGTGGAGATAAGTTCGTTTTCAATGCATTAGTTCTTTCTTTGATGGAATCATTTATTGTATTCTGGTGTAGTTTTCTGCCTTCAGGTATAATTTAGTTAGTGAACATGTTTCTTCATACGCACACTCTTGCAGAAAAAATTACTAATATATTAATATATATATATTTAGTTAAACAGATGAGAGGGCAAGAACTAAGTGAAATGATTGTATTGGATTCCACGCATTCGGAATTTAAATGTAAAAGAGAAGTGAAATTTCTCTATCTCATTGTAAGTGGATTTTCTTCACAGTCTCATAAAGATGAATTCGCTGTTTTATTTGTACTTTGTGCAACAATGCATGAAATGCTTTAAGTGGAATTGAGATCACAGTATACAAAAATGAGCAAAAATCTAATTCATGCAATGTTTAATGAAAACCTTAATTTGCAAAATATGAAAATACAAAATATCTTGGGTTTCGTTCATAGAGATAATCAGAGGGGGAGAAAAAATGAGGTTTGATTTACAGTAACTGAAAGCACATTTGCAACACCGACTAGACAACAATAAACTTCCTGCTTTGCCTCAATAGTGTGTAAGAAAATGAATTTTCTCACCAGTCATGTTTTTCTAAAAAAGACTTGTTTAGAAATAGAGTAATTTCATAGGGTGCTGGACAATTTCTAATCACATATATTTGTTCTGAATTACAACTTTGTGATTGTATTCTCTGACTTTAAGTATTGGTTTGTTAGAATTCACTTCAGAGGTAGGCTTTTGCTCATTAAGCACAGAATGTTTAAAACTGGTAGCTGTTTTCAGTTTAAAAGTACTTCATTTTGCAAAGTATGCAGAGAGTGAATAGGCAAATCTCCCAGTAATCCTGAAGGCCAAGTTTGACACATTAATTATATAACAATTGATGTAAAACTGTTGCAGGTGGTAGCTCTGAAAAAACATACTGTTGTAACTAACATAAAGTTAAATTAGACTTGTAAATCTCTTAAAGCATTGCTTATTTTTTCATGGGAAACCTTTTCACAGAGCAACCTGTTATGATTTTTACCCTATGTATTCATGTATATATGTGTACATATTTCAGTTTTTGAAACTGCCTGCATGTAGTAATCCCAAAGTTAACAAATAAGGTTGGAACATAGGAAAAAAATATACGGACAGTGCTTACTCTTATTAATACTGTATTAATCACATGTATGTTATGTGCTTCTGTAGGTTTCTGTAGGTTGTTATGCCAGTTGAGCATCATAGCCAAAGAAGCATGTTAGTGCTTAGATTATTTCAGTGTTTTATGTAAACACGTGGCGTTTGTAAATGATCTGTAATCAGAGTGAATTTACTAACCTTTACTGCATGATTATGTCATCACTTTCTAGACTAGCTAATGTTTCTAACAAAAATATAAGTAAAGCTAAAAATTAAGTTTCATGGCAATCCTAAGATTTGTAACATCTTTTAGAAGCCAGTAAGAATCTTGAATAACTTAAAAACCTTAGCCTATAATGCTGTATTTTCAACTACTAAATTTTTGTGTTGGGAGCTGTCATTTTATCCATGCTTTTGAAGTGCCAAACAAAATGGATTTTGACTAGAATACAATTATAAAGAAATAGTATTAGTGCCATAGATACAGTTCTTGATCAATGGAAAAAGATGTGCATGTGCTTCTTGTTTGCATGTACTTGTTTGCAACTATACTTAAGTTATACTTATTCATTATTTGGGATAAATTTTGTGCAATAGAATTACTTCTATCTCAACTCCATTTATTAGCATTAAAAGGAGAACATTTGTACCGTAATAGTTTATCCTTTTATATGATTATCAGTATTCAGTGACAGCAAAACAGAAAGGATTTTTTAACTTAAAATTTTCTCAAGGAAAATTCTTAAATATGAATAAGTATTTTTGAAGGAAATTGAATAGACAGTCAAAACCCAATACAGTGCTTTGGACTTCCCCAAGCCCTATGGAAAACGAAGTTTAGAGGATCAATGCACGGGCAGGGCTTAACAAAAAACAGTGGTTGAGATTCAGAAATGCTGTCCTTTGCATTAAAATTTAAAGCATTTGTGCCTATCCATATCTACTTAAACTCTAGGCTATAGAAAAGATAAGAAAGAAAAGTTCTCTTGTGATTTGAAGCTGCTAAAAAGAGAAACAAAAATGGCTGACCATTCATACTTTGTTCTGAAGCAGCTGATTAATATTTGTTGTCTCCCTTTTCTGAAACTTTTACATCCCTAAACCCTCTATTATCTTTAAAGCTGTGTTGTGAGTCTTTTACATGGACAAAAGGAAAGAAAATAAAATGTGGTTTTAAATTGTCCAGGTACCCCTTGTTTCCCTCTGAAGTGTTTTCTCCTGTGCCATCTATCAGGACACTCATAAAACAAATTGGACTTTAGGATTAGAGAGAAACTAAGGGTCAGAAATAATGCTGTGTGCATAATCTAACTGCTTATGTCACCCAAGCTGTGCAAACAAATCAGCAAATTCCGTGGTTTTTTTTAAAAAACAACACAACAAACATTGACTGAATATATTCTGTATCTGCTTGGCCAACTCAACTATAAAAAAATATTTTCTGTCCAGCAAATACCTAAGAACAAAAAGGAAAATTAAATCCGTGATTTCTGGGTAGGTTGTTTATAAACAGGACAGGTAGCTCAGGGTGAGACTGTCCTTGAAGATAGACCATTGACTTGGGAGTCAGGTAAGTCTTTCTAGCAAGACACATTGATGCTAGTGGTAGGATATGCAACAGCTAACTGATAGTAAGCGCCGTGGTCAAACTGGCAGGAAGAGGCAGTTTCCCTCCCCAAACTTAGGATGCAAGTGGGGAGACACTGTATGATAGCAGACATAGGTGGGGTACAGAGAGGAGGTGAAGATGACAACAGTGAATTAATGAAATTACAATCTTGGGAAGAGTCATTAAAGGAACACTTTATCTCAGACAAGAGATTTGGCTCAGAAATAGTACTGTAGCACAAAAATTAAATATTCAGTTGACATTCATTATTTGATGGTGCTGTCTAATAGCTACGGTTCAGATTTAGTGCTTCCACCACACAAATACTGAGAAGCTAAAGCCTCTGCCAAAGTAGTCTGTGATAAGTATGTCATTAAAGGTTTAAAACAACACAGTCACTTAGCTTGTAGAAAAAGATGATGCATCTTCAAACAGTTGACATTCTTAACTAGCTGTTTTTTGAATGGCAAAACCTCATGTGCTACAGCCACTTAAATGCAAGAGACAAATTAATACTTGTTTCTTTTTAGAAAATTAAATGTGATTGGACTTCTCACCAATGTGTCTCATCTGTTTCCTTCATTTTATTAATCCATGTCATCAGTGGCTTTTGCTTTTGTTTTCACGAAAGGTACGAAGTGGTTATTTTTGGGATCAGTTGTATCTCCCCATAATTTGTTTCTAGCTGTGTTCTCAATTAGTGAGTTGTTGGTTTATTCTCTGTTTAAAATTCAAAGGAACCTGAGACCTAGCAAAAATTTTAGTACTCAATCACTGGCTTATGTATTCTTGCTCTCTTCATTTAAAGATAAATTCACCTACTAGATCTTCAACTTTCCTACGTGCTGTGTAGCATGAGTTTGTTCCATAGAACAAACCTATATTCTCCTTTGCAGTCAATAGTGGCTCTATGGCAGCTATTACAATCTCTTACATGGAAAAATAATATTTAAAATGTACTTACACAGTTGTAGCAGGTTGAGTTTTGGGTTGTTTCTTTTTTTTTTTTTTTTGGGTTGGTTGGTTGGGGTTTTTTGTTGGCTTTTTTTTTTGTTGTTGGCTTTTTGTTTTGTTTTGTTTTTGATTTGTTTGGGGTTTTTTTTGTGAAATATGACAGAAATAAAATCTTGAATCCTTTTCTGCACATTCAGTAGCAAATTGCCTACAAACTACAGTTTGAGACCAGTCCAGTTAATTTAAAGGCACTATCCTTAACAGAATGTCAGAACTTACACTGAAGTGAAAGGCTGCGCTTTCTGTTCTATATCTAGCTTACTTTCCAAGTTACTTAAAGGTAAGTTTGTCTCATTTCCAGGTGCATATTCATTGGTTTCTTCACATATCTCTCCCTATCTGTCTTCAAGCCTTTCCATTAGTTTTTCTCAACAAATCTGTGCAATGGATGTGGAAAGAAGGAAGAGCTCAGCGTGACAAAGAAGAAATTCTTCTTTTCATTATCTTATTTTTTTAATAGATGCTACCAGTTACTAACTAAAATTAAAAACCAAGTCAACAAGCCTCAAGCACCAGTATATTATCAATAGTGAACTAACCTTTAAATAACTCCTGAAGAAACCTCTGCATTAGAAAATGAATGAGGGCTAAGTTGTGCTATAGGGAGAATTTTGAAGTGCTATTATCTTATAAATCATGCTGGTGAACGCGTTCAACATGAGGCATGGGATTTGCAGAATTCAGACTTGATCAGGAAAGCAGTTGTAAGCTATATACTGGCATCGTGCATCATAAAATGGGGAAGAAGTACTACGGTCATAGAAATAATACTAATGAGAGGAGAGTCAGTGTGAAAAATTTAGTTAGGGTGCACTTCTGCACATTTTTCAAGCTTTAGAATATGTTACATTAAGAAACATTATTTTTTTTTTAAGTAAGGACTTAACCTAATTTTCACTGACTAAAGCATTGCAAAAGATGGAGATTTCAGGTAAACCTTAAATAATAAATAACATCAGCATAGCAATCATTAGCAGGGAAAATTGCTTAGGAATTTCCATGTAAAATACTTTATTGCTAATGTAAAACATTGCATTATTTCTTCACAGTTTTTACAGCCCAAAAAAAAAGTCATTCCATTACTAGGAAAATTGCTGATCTTTCAAATTTTGCTTTTGAAATAACACACAGTAAACTGCTGTTCATGTTATTGTTGTTCATACCCTGAACCTAATAGTGAAGACCATCCTACTGTTGTCACTGTGTGGTGAGACATCACTTGATTTAACAGGTCATATCGGAAGCCAGTCCCTGTCATCAGAGAAGAAAGCCAACCAAACCTATTAATTGTTAAAACAAAAAGTAGTTACATTTAAAGAAACTGTACAATATTCTATATAACTGTGTGTTTGGATGAGAGTAACCCTATACCTGTGATTGTTACCAGCATGTAGAGTTTCACAAAATAAGAGATTTAAAATTTCAAATCTTTTCTGATTAGAAATCAGTGTTTAGTTTAGGTATATGTTACATGCATGGCAGACACCACTGGAGAGTATTCAGTATCAGCCATTTCATAAATGATCCATCAGGGTCAGAAGTCATGGTTGCTTTTGGGAGAAGTATGCATTTATATCTTTGCCATTTACTCAGCCTTCTATCCTGTTGGGAATTAAGAGCTGTAAATTCTCCAGATAGCTGTTTGTAGTCAATGAGAACCTGAGATAACTCTTGTAGAATGCTTGCTGCTGTGCTCTTTAACCTGCCCACCGCAGAAGGATCTCACTCTCTCTTTCAGAATTTTATCAATTTTGATCATGGGCTGGCTGCTTTGATGAGAAAAGGAAGAACTGTACTAAACCATGTTTATCCTTGCTATGAGCCCAGACCCTTTCTGAAGTTTGCACTCTTGTGTGTAAATAGCATTTGCCTCTTCCAGAATATGCTATGTGCCATACTACAGCCATCTTTTGTTATCTTAGAATCATAGAATCTTTATTGATAATTTGCTTATTCCAGAATGATATTTTTGCTAATGGTGAATTAAACTACATCATCTTCCAAGCAGTTCTGAGCTGCAGAAAAGTTCATACTGAGATCCAAATTTAAAAGTCTGACATTTGTGGCTATTTCTTGAAGGACCTGGCATTTTCTGCAGGTTGATCTGCTCTTTACAGCTTAGATGATAAATGTGATATCAGTCAATTAAAGAAAAAATAAGAGAGATATGTAATCGCAGAAATTTCAATCTAATGATGCTTAACTCATCCAAAGTATGCTAGATGACATAAATGTTAACTATTCAAATCTAAATTGCATTCTCTGACAGAAACAATCCAGTGTAATATTGGATGTATAGCTCTATAAGTAGTTATAATTTTTTTTTTCCAACTAAATAACAAATTAATAGGAAAAAAAGTGAGGAGAAATCTATTAGAACTTTTCAGAGACTTTGAAATCAATTAAAATGAAGATCAGAGCTCACTGATGCTGAAGTCAAAAGAGGCTGAAATTATGTCAAAATAAGAATAACATTCTTAGCTCTAGTTTTCCCATTTTCAGCTTATACTTGTTTATGCTTATGAATTTATCACCTGGTTTAAAGAACCTTTTTTTAGTAATACTTGTCCCAGACCGCGTACCTGTAGATAAAAATCTCTCTTTCTCATTAGGCAAAGTAGAATGGGTTTTCTTAGTATTTCACTATGTAACAGGTTTCCCATACCTCAGATAATCCCCTTGGACCTTTCTTGGGATGTTTCTAGGTCTTTCATCACCTTGTAAGGTGTATCTGCAGAAATAACCATATTATCATATAAGCAATCTTTCAAATAGCTTTTTATAGGTCATATTTCTCCTGGAGTTTTAGCAGATCTTCCCTTTACTCATGTGCACGTGAGATCAAGTTGGTTTTTCAATTGCTTCATTATACTGTAAGCAATAATCATCTGATATCCACCCTTAAATCCTTCCAAGACAGTTTTAGAGTACTCTTTTTCTCCACCAGTATGGCATATATTCTGGATTTTTATGTAAAGCATATACCAAATGATGTACGCGTTTATGTGTCTCAAATGTATGCAGTTTACCATTTACCATTTTGTAAAATGTCCTCTTCTTAGAATTAACATGCCCAGTGACTTTGTGTCATCTGCAGTTATAAAAAAATTCTTTTTTCCAGATAGCTCATGCAAATACGAGTATATATATGTATCTATCTATATATATATGTGCAGAATACCATTTTGTTGTTCTTGGTTTTGTGGTTTTTACTTGCAGGACCATTTTAAAATATTTCAAGTTAATTGTTTCTCCTTTGCAAATTCATTTTGAGGTCTGTCACTGAGAACATATCAACCTTGCCATAGGATAAAATAGTGCAGAGACAGTAAACACTGCCAATGCTATTACTTTTATTTTTGTATTTAATACAAATGGCTCTAGCTACCGCAGGGAAGCTGAAAAGAGGAAAAAAATGGTTTATATTTTCCTGTCCATTAAAGAGTGAAGACATCAGCAATCTGCATATCCTGCAACCAGGAAATCTAAGAGACAAAGATGCCATAGACAGGCTGCTGCTGTTTTTATCAGAACTGTACTAATATTCCTATGAACTATCCCTTAATATTAAAATAAAGTAAGTAAGCCTGGCTTTAAGATAAAATAATTATTGTTGATGATCAGCAAATAAACCTGGATAGAGAGATTATAATTGATTCAGATCTTCAGGTCAGCTATTGTGGATGTTATTTTCAGACTAGAGCTATGAAAATGTCTCTGTTTTAAAGACCTTATAATATGCATTAGAATGCAAGTTTGTAACCTGGCATGGACTTAGCCTGAGCAATTTCATTGATTGCTGGTTGTCATTTAAAATGCAGTCCTAAGATAAAAAAGTAATGATTTATTTTGTCCTTACAAAGACTTTTAAAACAAAAAAAAAAAACAAAAACAAACAAACAAACAAAAAAAACCAAAAAAACCCAAACAAACAAAAAACCCTCTTATCTGTTTATACCATTTTTAGATGTATGAATTTTTGCTGCTTCTCTTTCAGAACTAGAACTGTAAAAGATTGCTTTGCTTTGCTATACCTTTATATACGTGGGTCAAACATAAACAGGTTAATTATTGATCTCCATGTCTACTTTCCATTACATATCTAAGCCTAAAATAGATTATAAAATTGAGTAATCTCAGTAGGGTTTTTTGCCTACATGATTCAATAACTTGGCTACATTGCAATAAGGAATATAGCAATTCTGTTATTAACTTACTGAGAGGAAAATAATTGTGAAACTGAATGCATTTACAGCAGATCAGAAAAATATTTTATTTACCAGTGTATCTAATTAGCCATTGTTGATTGCATGAAGAAAGAATTCCTGACTTGTCTAAAGAAAGATAAAGGAGAAATGGAGGACATACAGATACTCTTACGTTGATCTTTCTGTGATGTGAAATTTTTTGGTCAACTAATGGTTCAACATCAACATGTTTGTCAAATGCATCTCACTAACAATATGTTTTTCCAGCGGACATAGTGGAAGATATTTAAGAAAGTTTAAACATCGTACAATTTCATTTGTGATCATGAGATGGTCGAATACGATCATGAGATGATCGAATTCAAGATCCTCAGGAAAGTGAGAAGAGTGTGCAGCAAGCTCACTGCCCTGGACTTCAAGAGAGCAGACTTTGGCCTCTTCAGGAACCTGCTTA
>JANHGB010017285.1:0-13258 GCA_026283785.1 Coracopsis vasa
GTTACAACAGTGTTTTAAAAAACCCTTTTTTTTTTTTTTTTTTTTTTGTGCAAAATTGCAACATATTATGGGGATACAGTCTGAAAGACTGACAAAGAAGTCAAATTTTATCAGCACAGAATGACTCTTCCCAGCTTGAATAATGGTACTACTGTCAGCAAGGCTTTTGATCAAAATGGATTCTAGACAGAAAACTAAACAAAGCCTGACCTGGCCTGAGATATCGAGAGTTCTCTAAGTTCTACCTCACTCAATGCCTTGGAGGACTGATTTACACCACTTAGCCAAGATATCATGGGAGCTTTGCCTGTTAGCCTGCAACATGATGTGGAAATACTTTGAACAAGCAAACACTATACACAAGCATTAAAAATAAAATAATAGATTTCAATAAGATAATACAGAAGATGCTGTAAATTACTATTAGCAGCCTTTATCAGCTCTTCGGTCTGTGAAAACAAAGGTTTTGCAGTACTGGGCACCTTTTAAAAAACCTGTCCTGGTTATGAGCTGTATAGCTGCACAATATGAATTACTCCACACTGAGTAAGCCAAAGTGCTGCCTGACTATGTATCAGCTAAGGCTCTGGAGTCTTAAAAGACTGGAAATATGGTTGCCCTCCATTTACAAAGGTGTTTATTTACACAGTATATTGGTATCAAACTGCATGGTATGATGAGCTGACTGAACCAGGCTGTCCTACCAGAATAACTTCCTCATATTCAATCATGTTTAGTCACAGTAAGACAAAACAATAAATTGAGAAAAATCATGCACATGGGAATGCAGTTCTATGCATGTCTTTCTTTTCAGCGCTATGGGATATTTATTAGAGTATGATGTCAGTCATAGGATAGTTTCAGGCACTAATTACCAATTCCAAGATATAGTCAGGCTGTGATTTATTTTTTTTTCATGCCGAGTCCAGTCAGCTTTGGATTCCATCCCACATCAGCAATTTGGATCTCTTAGTATGAAAATTAAATGCGTTCCAAAACCAGTGTTAAAACTAAGAGAATTTAATAGCTGTCAAATCTGTATACAAAGATACAAATTGGCCAAAGCACAGGTAGGAAGATGGTAACCATCTGGACAGCTTTCATGTGTTAAGTGCATGTTCCTCTGGTTAGGGATTTGGCATTTAATTTTCTCTGAGTTTATAGCCAGACATAAGGCACCTGAACAGAACAAACATTTGGAGTTTTTCAAAGATCTGGACCTCTTTTATACGACCTCAAGTTCAACACCTTTTACGTGTTGAATTATTGCCAAAATCAGCCTTTGTGAGTGTGGTGGGTTGACCTTGGCTGGACAGTAGTTGTTCACCAAACTGTTCTATTACTCCCCTCTTCAGCTGGATGGGGGGGAGAAAATAAGACGAAAAAAAACCCCAAAACTCATGGGTCAAGATAAAGGCCGTTTAATAAAGCAAAAGCAAAGGCTCAACTGCAGCTGAAAGGTAACAGACCACAAGTCCTAGTAAGCTCATTAAGCCAAGGCTGTCCTTGTAGGAATTCAGTGTCAAGAAGCTCAAAGCCTTTGTCTTTCTGGGCTGATCCTGAAGGTTAGTTTTCCATTTTTTAAAGTTTTGATTGTACAATCTCTGTGGAGTTACTAACTGTACAACTGAGTTTTTCTGAGCAGATGTTTGGGCATTTTGAGGTCATTAATTCCTCAACATTGATATGACAAGGCAAGGTTCAGGGAGCCAATGTATCCACCATTTTCTGCTATGTGTATTTTATAGAATCACTGGGATATCACATTTAGCTGCATGGTCTAATAATGGGCTTTAGTGTAGTTCTCATGTAAATCAGGATATATAGGACAAGTAGAGGTTTTATTTCCAGTTTTATATCAATTTGTCACCAGGGACCTTTTGAGCATACAATCTGAGAGGCCAGCAGCACCTAGGGAACTGTATCAATAACACCAAGATTGCAAATGCTATCAGAAATACCAAATTCGTGTACTGATGTAGAAAAATTAACTTCCATGAGCTAAAAATAACTAGGGGCAAGTCATTTATTTTGGAGGAGCCCAGGGCAGAGATGGAGAGATTAGTAACTGGGGGAAGAACCAACTTGGAGAACTAGTGAGAAGGGTTTAAAGAGGAAACCTGTACGGGCCCTGTGGTTCTGCATGCTAACTGTGTCCATGCTGTGCAAGTGCATCTGCACCCCTGGAATAGGTGCTCAGCTAGCAGTTGGGCCAGCAGGAAAACAGGGATCTCCTCTGTTTCCTGAAGCTCACCGGTTTTGACGACGTAGAATTCCTACAGAATTTCAATAGTCTGAAATTTCATTGAAAAAGTTTGACATTTTCCGTAAGAAAACACTTGCATCATTTACATTTATAGCAATGTTAGGAAAATGGTTTCTTCTGACACTTTACTGCGGACTTTTCATAAAGAAACTAAACTTAAAATGTATGTTTTATCATATTTAGAAAATATCATAACTTAATCTCTCTGCTTTTTAAACACTGAAATCCCTTTATAACCTGAGCAGATTGCATTTAAGGTCAATTTTTTCACAGATTACTATGCTGTTTCCTTAGATACACTAATAATTATTCTTCAGTCTTTTTACAAGCTTTAGTTGTACAAATAATTGCTCAGTCACCCGCGTGAGTTGTGCAACAGGTTTTAAAAACTGAAAAAAAAAGCTAGGGAGATTAAAAGCAAGCATCATACTGAAATAGATAAAAAGAGATTTTTATTTTGAGCTCTTTTTTTGGCAGTTTGAGTAGTAGGGGTGTTTTGATTTTGGGTTTATTTTCCACATGTGTAAAGAACAGGATATGTAAACTGTGATTAATCTGTGTTTACTATAGTAACAATAACAAGTTTTGATACAAATGCATTATTTTAACTTTGTTTTTAAAGAGAAACAACTCCACAAACCTGATAAATTTGGTATTAAATGGATGTTTAAATAATGTTATTTCTCTGACACAGGGTTCCACCTTCATTTGCTCAATTTTCTAAAGGTTTGGATATTTTCTATTGTAAGATTAGTTTTATTTTGTACAAAAACTTAGGAAACGATGCTAAGATATCTCTGTTTCCTGTTTTGCTCTCTTGATTATGTTTTTTTGTATTAAGGGCTATTCTTATTCTCCTGATCCAGCAATAGCGATGTTATTATTTATTACTTTGGCTGCACTTTCTTCCCAATCATTTGTTTTTTTCTATGTATGCTATTTCACATTTTGATCCCTTTCTTCTTTTCTGTCTCTCCACTGGCATGAACTTTCCCATTCCCAGGTGAGGATAAAACTATTCCAGGCAAAATGGACAGAGAGAAATATATAGAGAGACAAATATACATAAGCAATGTAAAGGGACTATCTGAGATGAAGTTAGCCCCAAAACCAATAGTGTTCAAATGCAAGACAGCTGTCAGTCGAGTTAAGCAGTTACCAGTCACTGCCCCACCAGCATCATAACCACCACCTCAGCTGGCTCTCAGCCAGCACCCAGTTTCTGCAGTGACACTGCAATGACAGCACCCAGGGATACTCTTATATGTGCAGCTGTGGCTCCTGGGTAGCTTGGGGGGCAAGGGTATGTTTGTGTCTGTTTGCATCAGATTAGAACTCTTGGGATTAGCTGTAGGAGTATATTTGGAAATTAAAGGTGAACATTTACTGCTTGTAAGTAGCACTGTGGTTTATCCATTGTATTACAAATATTAACCCTGAATGTATCTTGACAATTAATTCGTTAGCATCAGCAAACTCTTTCAGTTCTGAATTGATTTAAATATCATGAAACTACTTTTACTTTGCAACAAGTATGTGTCACTGATGCTCAGAAGCAGGTGCTCTGAAACCCATGGGATTAGTTAGATGGCGTAAAGCTGGATGTGGGATAGGTGTCCAAATATTTATTTCTTCTTTTCCTCATCCAAGTAATTTTTTAATTCTTAAGACTGTAGATTTCTTGTTTTCTACTGGAAGGCTGGTACTTCTTGTGGTGAAATAGACATGGACCTTTGCCATAAGTTTTCTTTCAGATTTTTTACAGCACAGTTGAAGCCAGTCCTCCTCGACTTCCGGCTTTTCTTTGTGTCCTTTAAAATATCTTGTCCCTTTTGCATGTGCTTCAACCTCTTAACACTGGAGGAAGTGTACTGTACAATAATATTTAGCTTAGAAAATTAGCTCAGAAGATAGGACCTCTTCCTAAAACACTTCAAAACAATCGTATTTCAGGAACTGATTTTTAATTTTCATTTTATTCAGTGTTTTTGTATCCCTACAAGCCTTTTCTTTGCTTTACTTCGTAACCACATACCATAGAAAAGGGATTCATTAGCTTCTTTCTTCAAGCAGTACATAAGACAGCAGCCACAACTCCACTTCTTTTACTACAGTCAGTTTTACTACTGTCATTTGAAAATGTAAGGAGCCAAAGATCTAAACAGTCTGAGAACTAAATGAACAATATTTTTGTGATACAAATAAATGTTTCCAGATTGCTAAATAATTTCCAGCACCTGCATTACATACATTCCAGCACGTGACCTTGACAGATCAGTCATCAGCTTCTTCTCAAAAAGAAAAAAAAACCAACGGGACGAGGAAAGGGCTGATGTGTGATATCACATCTTTAATTATCTGAAAGCATATTTGAATTTTTTTCAGCCAACTGAATGGAGGATGGCAGAATAAAGCGTCTATGACAGCAGGAAAATTAAAAGCAATCTGTTGGTCATACTGCGTGCATTTTAAGATGACTTTCCAAGGATGTATATGGCGTACATTGAAGGCAGTGCAAATAGTTTTTTCAATCTGTTAGGTTTTTTTTATGTAGCAGTTGAAAACACTATGGTCACATGGGTGACCAAAATACAGCACGAAACATGACTACTTTCCATAAGATGCATACCTACAGACACACCAAGTAGCCAAAGAGAAGACAAAATTGCCTTCTTGCCACAACTGTGGGAAGGCACACTTTGCATGTAGCTCAGACTGCAGGTAGTGTGACCTGTGGCTGAAGGTTTCAAAACAGAAGAAGACTGTGGTTTACATGAAGACCGATGATTTAAGAGATTCCAGTATCATACCTCCTGTTATTGAGATAATACCAGGAAGGAGAATAAGCACAACAAGAAAGACAGAAACTTTAAGCAGCTGCATAATTGCAGGCCTGTGGAAATTGCTTCAGCTACAATTTTTGAATACATGAAAAGGAGGAGAAAATCTTATAGCAGGATCAAATGGGAGCCTGCATGAAATAAAAATGCACAGGAAGAAAATTTATCCTACAAGAAAGAAATAAGATGAGAAATTTATAACTCTACATACAAATAAGTAGGAAGAAGAGGAGAACCTGTTGCAAGCTACAAGATTATCACCACGCCAGGCACATGGACCAAAAATTGTTCACAAAAGTGGTCTTCCTATCTTTATGTCAACCCACAAAATTTTTCATCTTCTTCTCACCCCTGTCCTATGAAGGGGAGTGAGTGCGAGAGTGTCAGGGTGGGCAGCTGGAAACTGGCTAAGTTCAATCCACCACAACAACAAAAACCACCAAAATTTTATAGTGAGAGTTCAATATTGAGTGTTTAAGATTTCCTGTCTTTCCTAATCCTTCTTGGCTTTTTTACACCCCTTTCTTATCTAGAACACATTTTTTTGCCCCTCGTTCATGTTTTCTTGCACTGTATTTCAGTGACCTTTATTGAGTTGCCTACTTCTCAGGCATTATAATCACGCAACATCCTTGCTTCACTCATCCAACTTTTTTATTGGCACTTTCTGTTGTCATTTATCCTTCATGTCCTTTTTCTTGTGCAGACTGCTATAGAGTTGGAGGGAATAAAAAAGCAAAATAAAAAAAGACAAGCTCACAAAATTCTGAGTGTTGGCAATTTCCATCAGTGCAATACAGAGTGAAGAAAGCTCAGCTTCAAAGCAAAGGTTCCACACTAACATGACAAGTAATGTTTTTACTACCAAAATCTACTACAGAGAATGAAAATACTTTGTGTGTTTTTTTCACCTTTGACTTGATATTTTCAAACCACCTTTTTTTTACTTTTAGCACTCATTGCCATGCAATAAATCATGTAGATTTTTCTGCAGTGCCAAATGAAAAAGGCTTTCAAAGTCAAGCTAAAGAAGAGCAAGAAGGACATCATAGGTTTGTTTCTGATTCATTACCTCAGTTACATAGGCCTGGGATACGGAAGCGTGGAAGCACAGTGGGAGACTGCATGTTCCCTTTAGTTCTAACAATAAGGAAAACTAAATTTTAACATTAGAAATCCCTGATGCATTTCTCATAATTTCTAAGAAAACACCTAACATTTAATTTTCTAAATTCATAGTTTACTCTTCTTTCTTTGTACTTATTGTGACATTACAGATTAAAATAATCAATAATAACCATTAATAATAAGTGATAATAATCCATCATAATATTTTTATGGTATAAAGTTATTTAAATTCAAATTTTTATAAAGAATGTATTACTTAAGTTCAATGTAATTTCTAAATGTGTGATTTCCTAATTGTGAAATGACATAATACAGCAGGCCTGATAAAATATTATTATATCATACACCACTCACAGAAAAACCTACAGAAGCTTCTAAAAAGACTTGCTATTTAAAAGAATAAGAAGCTTGCATTATATTACTTCCTCAGATAAGTGCAATGGACTGTTATGTTCCCATTAATTGCTACTTGAAATAATCTTTTGCTTACAACTCTACAAGCTCATTTTGTGGGGAGAGTTGTAAAAAGGACAATACCTACAGGTGATTTAGTAAACATGAGGAGCTCTAAGAAAATAAAGGCAGTATTTTCAGCTGGCAGTTATTTAAAAGGTGCATTAGAGGGTAAAAAAGAAAACATAGCTGTGGAAGTGGTTCTAAATAATCACTTATTTTTGCTCTGTGAAATACTAGTCTTTGGAAAGTTCAGCACAGTATTATCTACAGAGAGAACAGTAAATAAAATACAGCAATAAATAAATCTTTTTGTGTATACATCACCTATACAAATACCATCCAATAAGCCACATGTCTAAAGACAAGCTTTATAATTTCTCACTGCTTAAGCTGTAAATAATTAGCTTTCTGTATGCTGAAATGTTTACTACTGGCATTAAATGTCAGCATCTCCATTAACCTTGTATCTTGTCTGTCAGGTTTGCATATAATTTTGCTGCAGGGGAAATAAGGCAACTAACAGAAAGTCTGGTATGTGCAATTTTTTATACTTATTTGTTTTCTGTGAGGTCAAAATTAACAATTTTTAGTCAATCACACATGTGGACATGTAGTTAAAATATAAACATGTAGTATGGTGAACCTGATGCTGTACTTGGTCATGGCACACAAAAAAAGTTTAACAGAGCACTTCAGCTACAGCAAGTTAAAATTCTCATTAAATTGATAGCTCCTATCATTTTCAAAGTATAGCTGCAAAAAAAAAATATCTCAATCACTAAAACATGTACAGAGGCTAGAAGGTATCAAACTTTCCCACCCCAAGAAAAAGTAAATTCATGCTCATCTTTCTTTTTGAAAAGCTTCAAGTTCAG
Organism: Coracopsis vasa; assembly: GCA_026283785.1. Lineage (NCBI taxonomy): Eukaryota > Metazoa > Chordata > Aves > Psittaciformes > Psittacidae > Coracopsis > Coracopsis vasa. Next base: position 7,566 of record JANHGB010017285.1, read on the forward strand.
AATTCCACAGTGTATGTTAGCAGTAGATCTACTATGGGGATTTGGGGGATAAGAGATTAAATGTCATTCTATCCATCTCTGTGGTTGCATGTAAATTAAAAGCAAGCAATGAGATATAAATTAAATAAATGCAACAGTTCTTAATGGTCATTTCACCTTTTTACTTGAGACTTGAAACAAATCTAGTATCTAAGTTTATTCTCTTTTCTTTCTGCACTAGTGACAAAAATGAACCATCTAATTTCTGATATGATTTCATGGTTAGCAACAATTCCCTTGATCAGTGGGTGACTGGTTCTGACAGCGTTACTGGTTTTCAGCCATAACCTAAATATCACAACACATCAGCAGGTAGGCATCCTCTAAGTCTGCTCTTACTGTGTGACATACAATAGTAATTCCCAGATGACCTCCCTGGATCAAATAACCTGCCACTCTTCTTCCACATCACCTCAGGAGATGACAGAAGCTTCTTTCCCAGAACTGATCATAACAAATCTTTTACAGTTCCATGCCATTTGTATTTCACCTAAGCACTTCATTTGCTTTTAACTAGTGGCACCATGGCAGCTTTAATTTTATTCTGTGATTGAGTGAGCGATGCCAATTTTTGGCAGACTATAGTTAATGGTTTATAAAATGTTCTCTTAATTGATGAAATGCACCCAGAAGCTTCCTAGGAAAAATAAGCAAGCTTGTATTTACATACAAGTAAGCCTGAAACTGTTACTATTGAAAACCAGAATGTCAGCCAAAATATCCTGGTCAGTTATAGCAAAGCACTTCTCAGACATTATACTGACTCTAAACTTATGTGCTTTATCCCTTGAGTAGGATAAGCAACTACATAAGTGACATTAATTTTATTTTCATTCTGAGGTCTGGGGTTGACATGATTGCTCCCTAGATCAACTACATCCTCATAGACATTTACATTTAAGCATTTTTAAGTATAAATTTCTCCAAAGGGTCATAGCCAAGTCAAGACACATTATTTTCATGAATAATTCTTGTGAGCTATGGTATCAGATGCTTTGCTAAGTTCAGATATTAATCTAATGCATTCTGCTGTTCTCCCCAGAATATGGAAATAAGAGTCAGTGATTCAGAAAATTCCTCAGTGAGGCTGGAGGTCCTTGTGGCTGACACTATGAAATATATGTCTTTTGCTTCAAGGATGGATGGATCAATGAATAAAAATGGGATAAGTTGCCTGCATATTTTAAAGCTCCTGGAAGGGGACAAAATCTTATTACCGTGTGTGTGTCTGTGTGTGAATTTGCTTGCACGTACTCTGGTTAGACAAATCTCCGTCAAAGCATAAGGCATAATGTGAATGAGAGATGTGGGATTCAGACATACTGTAAGCCATTTGGGATGGTTTCTGAGACTCTTTCCTTTGCACAGTATCTTGATATATTAGGAAAAAAATTCTTCACTGTGAGGGTGGAAGGGATGGGGCTTTGAGCAACCTGGTCCCGTGGAAGGTGTCCCTTTCCATGGCAGCAGAGTTGGGATCAGAAGATCTTTAAGGTGCCTTCCAACCCAAGCTATTCTATGTTTCTATGATATATTCTGCAATATAGTTTAAACCTGTCTTATTTGCATGCATCTAGGAATTTTCTAGAAAGTAAACAGAACTTACCCTTTCTCAAAAAACCTCAAAAGCTCATGTGTGTTGCTTCAGTAGCTTAAAGTGAAAGCACTTTCATGAATGTATACTTTTTGATAGTAGTTCCACAGCTTTTGCATTCCATAAGTACTTTGATGTTTCACAGATGAACCAAAACAGCTCTGGCCAGTTATTCAAGATCAAGCTGAAAGTAAATTATCTCAGACAACATGGGAATACTGTGAAAGTTCAGTGCAACTGTGACTTGAATAAAACATTGTACACATTGATGAGGAAAAGAAAGCTGTTCTTGGCTAAGTCAGCTGGACAATTCTTTCAATTTAAGAAATCCTTCCTTTGGAAAAACAATTTCTGCTTCATTCCTAAACTATAGATTTGTATCTCTGCACTCATATACAGACACCAACATTTCAAATATTAGTGGCAGGGGGTTGGAACCACACGATCTTAAGGTCATTTCCAACCCTGACTATTCTATGATTCTATAAATGGGCTAAACCACTTTTGTCTGTCAAAAGCATTAGCTCAGCCTGCATCCATGACATTCACATTTTGAAAGTGCAAACTCAGTGATGCTGCACTGTGCAGATGAGAAGAAATATTTTATGGTAACAGTAAAAATATGCTTTTACTTTTTGATTCAAAGAAACTAATGACTCACTGGCATATTTAATTTCAAATGTGATTTTTAGTCCTGTATGACTCAAAAGTGACCACACAGATTTGCAACAACTACCTTGAAACAGTTAAGGGTCTTTTTTTATGTTTTGGAAGCCAGCAGTTATGATTCATGTGTGTTTCTTGTAGCAAAATGTTTACAGTGATAACATTTCTATTCATCAGATTGTTTCGCAAACATTACAGGCGAATTCTGATCCTGTCTGTGTAAGTGAAAACAGATTTTCAACTCAACTAGATCAACTCTGTAACAAATTGATAATTACAACATGCATTCCATCACACTTATAAATAATGAAAAGATATTTTGGATACTGGGGGAGGGGGGGAGGTGTTGACAAAAATGCATGGTAGGGAGGATTAGAATAAACAAGTTTTCTGTCTCTTTCAATGAACCATGATATTGAAATACAGTAGAATATTTCAGATCAGCTTCTTTTACATTCTGTTTCAATTTTCTTCCACCATTTCAGCTGGAACTAGAAGAAAGTCAGCTGCAAAAGTGTTTCCTTAAACAGCATAACCTGGCAAGAAGCCACTGCTTGTAGCCCTTCAGTTGACTGCAGTGCCTGGGACTAAGGATATTGGAAAAGAAACTAGGAAAGATACGTGGTCTGACTCTGCTCTAAACCAGTCTCAGGTTCAGCTGCATCTTGAGCTCTCTTTCCATGACTTCTATGATATGCACAAAGGTGAGTATAGACCTTTCACTGTTACAGTGTTACATATTTTTCTTTAGCCTGCAGGACAAAACTTAATTATATGATATCTCAGGAATGTGGATCATACTTCAGACAACTTGAGTATTAAAACTGGATTTTCTCTTTTCTTGTGACCTGCCTTTACCATGGATTCAAGATCTCAATATATAAATTGATTTTTTTACAAAAGTAACCTTCAGCTTCAAGAGGTGAGTTGTATGCTTTTGGAGATGGACCAAACACTGGAATGAAGGTGCCAAGGTCAAGAAAAATATATGAAAAATGCTGACAACTCACTGTAGGAATTATGGATAACAAAATGCAGGGAAAAAAAGGCTGTTGTTGCTCTGTGTGTCATCCCCTGTGCATATCACAGGGCATGAAAACCCATAATCCTTCCTTTCCAATTCCAAGTTCTGCAGTTGCCTTAGCCGCAGCAGTCAATATTGTGATTGGTTTGCTAGACATCTGTTTGAAAGAGGTCGAAAACTGAAAGACATGTATTCACCAGGAGACATGATAACACTTCTGAGACCTTTTGATAATCTTTTAATACTACGCTGCTAACATTCAACCATAGTATAACATCAACAGCAAAGTTGCACATTGAAATGCCCTTTAAAAGAGAGCTTGTTGTAAGCTTGTACCTTCACTACCCTTGAGTATGCCTTCTGTCAGTGATGGTACTTAAATTAATGGTCATTATTTGTCATTATTTGTATGTCCCCTTTTTATGTACACAGAAATTTTTATTAGCTGGGAATTTATATGAATGTATTACACAAATTTTTCTTTATTTCACTGGCTGTGCATCAGCTTTCAAAATTGATGATGTTTTAGAAAAAGCTATGAAGCAAATAGTAAAAGAAATGGCAGAATTTAAAAACTACTTGCCTACATAGAGCCTTTCATACATATGGTTCCTGCCATGAATCTTTTCTTTCCTGCCAGAGTTCCTCTCCTGTTTTTCCTCTCCTCTGAGTAAGCACATGTACCATGCAGCCCTGTATCTGAAACAGACTAATAATACAGCTGTAGAATAACATTTGTTCATCCCAGTTTTCTGGATTTAGTGACCCAAAATGACAATCACATTTATCTGCAAATGCCAAGATGAAAAATGTTCATTTTCTGTTTCCCAGGCACTTATTTCAGTCTTGAACTCACAGGAAAGTTATGCCCCATTTTGGGCAACTGCAGACGTTTTTCAGGGCATGGCTTTGAAATTAGATTACATAAAACACAGTACCTGTATCCAGGATGAAAAAATCATATGCAAACTTCAAGGCACTGTTCATGTCATTACAAACACAGGTGACACTAGAAAGTGTACTAACAAGTTAGATTATATAACCTCTTGCCTCTGTCTAAGAAATAAAAATCTATGAGCGAGTAAAAGATACAAGTACTGTCAATGAGCTCTTAAATCAGTGTGGACTGATCTCAAAGACGCATGTCAGCAATATCACTTGTTTGTATGCTAGCTGGTTCATATGCTGTGTTAATTTAGAAAGCAATAAATAGTGAAAACAATAGTCTACCTGTGGGGAGCTCTGTGCAGGAACATTCAGCACTGAGCTGAAGTCAAAACCCAAGATGGTGCCATTACAGCCAGCAACAGGACCACCAGCCAGAAGTCACGCATGTCAAGTGGTGGGAGTGAGTATTCTGTCCCCTTGGGCCCAGGGTGACCATTTGAACTGGACTGGAGAATCTGTGTCTGTGGCAGGCATGAGTGTCCGAGAAATCTAAGAGCACAAATCTCTATCCACATGCTATTGTAATCCTGCTAAGTGAAGAAATTTTAGATTTTGTGACACTGAGTGATAAGGTTCTGTCTTGTGGTTGCCCCAAGCTAAATTTCCCCGTAAGTGTTAAAGTTCCTGTTAAAAGGTGGAAGGTAAGTACTAAATATATAATACTATATAATATACTCCTTAAGTTACTCTGTGAGATGGAGTTCTTTTTTCCTTTTCAGTATTTTTTAGCTAATTTGAGCAATACAAAATTTCATTTATATCAATTATAGTACTGCTAGTCAACTGTTGCCTATCCCTTTGTAAGACCTTCCTAATAGTACCCGACTTACCAGAGTGTTATGAGGACTGCATTAAGGACAGAGATAGTGCAGTAATGGGCATTTTTAATTTCTAAGTGAAACATTTAGTTTCAAATTATTAAGAGATTTAGGTAGTCATTTCTTAAGTCAGTTGGTATAGCAGATAGTAGTTGCAGAGATAATGCTGCAGGGCACAAACAGAACTTATCATAGAATCAGAATAGTTAGGGTTGAAAAGGACCCTAAGTTCATCCAGTTCCAACTGGATGGGCAGGGATGCCTCACACTAGACCATGTTGCTCAAGGCTTTGTCCAATCTGGCCTTGAACACCGCCAGGGATAAAGCATCTACCATATCTTTGGACAACCTCACAGTAAAGAACTTCCTCCTCATGTCTAACCTGAACTTCCCCTGTTTAAGTTTTAACTTGTTACCCCTTGTCCTATCACTACAGTCACTGATGAAGAGTCCCTCCACAGCATTCTTATAGGCCCCCTTCAGGCCACTTTCACCCTGGAAGGCTGCTATGAGGTCTCCACGCAATCTTCTCTTCTCCAGGCTGAACAGCCCCAACTTTCTCAGCCTATCTTCATATGGGAGGTGCTCCAGTCCCCTGATCAT
>JANHGB010017288.1:0-21625 GCA_026283785.1 Coracopsis vasa
CCAACTTTCTCAGCCTATCTTCATACGGGAGGTGCTCCAGTCCCCTGATCATCCTCGTGGCCTCCTCTGGACTTGTTACAACAGTTCCATGTCCTCTTTATGTTCAGCTGCTCCTAAATGACAGGCAATTGCACTACATTGCCTGGGTTTTTTTTTACCTGCCTGTAAGCTGTCAGGCCCTCCCCTGCTGCACTGGATGTCCCAGCCAACATCACCTCTACAAAGAGCTTGTTGGTTGAACCCTCTTGGAAGAGAACACCACAGGACCACAAACGAGGCAAATTAACTGGTGATTTAACGTCTACTGAACCGCTTCCCTTCATGAGGGGTCAAAGTGCTGACAGTTGAGCAGCTCAGGGGATAGATGGAATGGGTGAGTGTCTCAGGAGGGATGAGGTTGTTCTCACTCAGACAATAAGAGCTGAAGTCAAGCAGTCACTGATGGTTGGTTGCGCCTGACGTGCTGACTCAGGCTGTCTCTTGCTTATTGTTTTAGTTCATGGCTTTTTTTAGGTTGTAGTAGAGTAATTAAGATGAGCTTCTAGTGACATCCTGCTGTCTCTGGACTGCTGTCACTTCAAGTATGTCATTTGTGAGCTGCAAGGTCATAGGAAGCCCACAGAAGAAAACTCTGAGGGGTTTGTCTTCACTATCTTCAGCAAACTTGCTACCAGCAATGCTCCAGCAACCTCCACCCCTTGCTTTGCTGTTCCACTATCTGAGAACCAGGAGAAGGAACTCTTCCCTACCCCCTGAGGTGCTCAGTGCTGAATCAAAGCACTCTCAGATCATGGCTGCCTTATTATTGGCTTCTCTGAGCAGTCTTGAAAGCACAGAGATGACAACTGAAGCTTGGGAAGCTGCTGTGGTCTGGAAGGACATCAGTGGCCATCTTCCACTCAGCTTCCTGCAACAAGCTTTGGGAGAGGAGACGGTGTAATGGGGAGGAAGAGGAGGAGGAATGAAACAGCTCAACATTTCAGTGAAGGTATTTCAGGACATCTCATATCTTATCCTTCAATTCAAAACTGATCTGTGTTTAAACCCTAAGGAGCATAGTGCTATAGCTCAGGACAGCTACCTCGGTTGCAATGCCAGATATGTGCCTGATACATACCTTTTACATTTCATTTCTCTGCACCTTTTGATGCAGTTCTAAAGACACAGATATTTCATTCAGAATATGAGAGCAGCGTTCCTTCCCTTGAATGGGAAAAGACCATTTTTGTGTCAGTTCACTGTGTGATGCATGAAGAGGAAGAGGTGAGAACTGCTGATGTGGGCAGCAGCTCTGAGATGTCAAGAGTTCATCTGTCTTTGTATGTAGTAACAGCATGTGAGGAAATGTGCTTTAGCAGGAAGTGGTTGGTCTAAGGAAGCATCTAAAGCTGGAAAACTGTTGCTGCTGCTTTGGGGGTATCAAAACCCTGAGGGTGTTAATATGCCTGGATTCCAGCTTTTCGTCACTTCCATGACTCAAGACAGGGCCTGGAAATCCATGCTGAGATGCAGCTCAATCCCAGGGTATGAAAGCAGGGATTTACTCTCTCTCCCCTAGAAAAAGACTTTTCCTCCAGTGGAAGGAGGGAAATCTCTTTCTTCAGGAAGTTGTCTCTGGAGGATGTTGTGCATGGAAGAGGAACTTCAATCTGAGCAAAAGAACTTGTCTCGTTCTTTGTGGCTCAGACAGACTGCTATGACTGTGGCAGTCGTTCTGAGAAGCCCTGAAGAGTTAATAAGTGAAAACAAGAGTACCAGTGGAACAGAGTTCCTCTCCAAGTAGTGATGAAATCCTCATTCTTTGTAGAGAAAGCTGGCATTTCAGTATGAGCATTCACAGGACTTCGAGCTGAAAGAGCACTGCAAGGCTCTGATTTCTGACTGTATTTCCCTGCTGGCTAGAACGAAGTACAAACAATCTTTCTAATTTCAGCTTTAATTTAACAGTCTTTGGAAACAGGGGGATCCTCCATAAAATTCCATTGGTATATTCAGGAACAGTGCTGCAGAAATGTTGACTTTGAATTATTAGAAATTCCTGCCGAGGGCGTTACGGTGAGTTTTAATTAAACCTCCACAAAGAAAAGAACCCATTTCTCAGCTGGGAACATCTGAGCTAGCAGGTTGGTGTTGGGTGGGCTTAGTAAAGGTGTAAAAGACCCTTACTGGTGAAAAGTATCTGCAGTATCTGAATAGCATGTTCTAGGACACTAAAGCAGGAGGAAAGGGTCACCTCAGCTGATTTTCTTGGTGCTGCTGTTTTGAATTGGTAGAAATGAAGTTAATTTTAGTTCAGGCCAGCGAGGTGTTAACTGATCTGAAAACACCAAAGGAAACAGCTCTTTGCATGACATTTAATTAAGCTGTGGAGTTCCCTGCTTTTAGGAATTATGGGTCTTGAAAGTTTTCATGGTTTCCCAAAGCAAGTGGAGAAATTTCTGGAAGTAAAATCCACCAGCAATTATCATACATAAAGGTTTAATAACAGCCTCCATTGCAGGAATTCCTTAGTGGTGGCACTATTGTGGGAAAGCATGGCTATATGCTTGGCGTTAGCTACTACTGTTTTGCCTATATCTACTGTTGTCCCCTAGGTAGCTACTGTTGACTGCTCTGAAAGACAAAATACCAGGATAGATGGGTTTTCAACCTGACTGTCCTTAGGATATCTTCTGTAAGACCTGTTTGCTGGAACATGGGCTGTAAGAACTGTGGTTGGTAAAAGAACTCACGTGAGACTCCTCTGGAAGTAGTTTATATCTGAGGGTCCCATTGCATCTGGAAATGGCTCCGTTAAGGGCATGTTGCTCTGAAAGACTGTGCTGGGTTTGTGGGGAAAAGGGTCCTTAGTGGTGAATGAAAAGCACCATGGAGGTGTTGTTTGCCTTGTGCTTAATGCAGATATTTACTTTGTGCTGGCTGCACTTCTGAACAACAGCATCTTCATGTTTTATTCTACATTCGGCCATTTGATAGACCAGGGCTTTTGCTAATTGCACACATGTAGGACATCCTGCCACCACAAAACCTCTGTCTTCTCTGCCCCAGTGTTGTCATTTCCAGGGCACTTCTGCTGCCTCAGCCATCACCCTACTGATTTCCACCAGGATTTTGCCTTATTCACCACTTAGGTGACCCTACCCCATCACCCTCTGAGGCAAGAAGTCTCCTCAGCTGGCCATTGACCAAACAGGCTACATAAGGTCTCCAAACAGATCATTCTTTACAATCTTTTCACAAGCCAATGAAGTGGCTTTGGTGTGTTCATCTGGCAGGTCCCTTCTGTAGTGTTTCTTGGTACTGAGCAGGAAGCTGTGCCCCTTTCTTTCCTTATCTCCTTGGTACCACCAATAAAAACCCCACAAATCCTAGACTCCTTCAAACCTCTTGAGTACAAAGAGTACTCCTGAATCAGAGCCTACTTCTTTGGCGCCCTTCATAATCAGTGTGAGGGTTACCTTGTACTCCTAGTATGCTGTTTAGCTCTTATTCCAGGAGTAAACATCAGGCACATCAGTAAGAGCCTTACTGGAGGCGTTAAGCACACACAGACATTGGAAGTAATTACTGTTGAGCTGTTTCATCCACTCTTGTCCTGTTTGTACTGATCCAGCTCTTGGAGCAATGTCACAGCAGCATGAAAACACCTGTGTGGTGATGACAGGCACCTACTGAGGTGAATATGGTCTAAACTTCATTAAAGTGGAATTGCAGACTTCCTTAAGAAGACAGAACACTTCACCTACCTTTTAAAATACAGTAACTGCTTTGATCCATAGGTTAGAAACAAGGCTGCTCCTGTGAGCCTTTGAAAGCAAGTCTGCAGTACAAGCCTTGGTGCATTAGAAATGTAAAGTCAAACTATTCCTAATTTCCTTCAGTACCTTAGCAGATATTGGATTTCATATAGCAGAAGCCATTCAATGGAGACATCTGTTTTTTATGCACAGTGCAGAGTTTTCTTTAGCATCATTAGAATACGTGATCGATGGTTCCTTTGGATCCCTTACAAGGATTTACACAATTCAGGTTTTGAAGCCTGAGGGGTATAAGTTGGGCAGGAAAGGAATCATATCATAAGTGTGGAAGTTTGCCCACCTCTGTGGCAAAATCACTGGGGAGGAAGGGGAAATTAGAGAAAACTGGGGCCTAGCAGAAGTTGTAGCACTAAGGAAACCTTTTCAGTGTGAAAAACAGTTGGTACCTCCATGCATGGAAGCTACACCATGGTTCCCCAGGCTGAATGGGTTAGTCTAATCACCCTCTGCTACAGTGGGCTGTGCAGTAGGGTCCCCACAATGGGACACAGACAGGCTGGTCGGACACAAGGGTCTTCCCTGGGATACTGACATGCTGATCAAATATAAAGGGTTTGAGGAACCCCCCTTTAACATGACACACCTCCACCTTCAGTAAACCACTCATGACCTGATCTCTATCTTCATGTTCTCAAAGAGCAGCCAGGACATCCTGTGCTTGCAGGGTCATTAAATGGGGCTCTAGGTTTGGGAGCAGTGTCACTAAAATCTAAGTAAGTAGAACTGAGCTGGGCAGGTGCAAAAACACATCTTAAACCACCAAGATACAGATGAAAAGCTCAAACATGCTGAGACTGTGGCCTATTTATAGACAGTAATTCACACACTGGATAGTCTATTTACCACATGCTGACGTTTTCTCAGCAGTTTTTAAAGGCTGAATAGATTTTGAACCAATTCATGGTGCTCTGACAACTTTATGAGAGCAAAAATTAAACCAAAACATTATAACTGTCCAAAAAGTTTGCTCAGGGTTTAGCATCAGATCACAGGCATTACACTGTGGGTTTTCAGATGGCAACTTGCAACTGCTCTTGTAACCTTCAGTCACGCTGCTGTAGCTCACAAAATTGACTTTATTTAAATAACCAAGAAGAATGGATGCATATTTTATTGAGCACTTTACAAGACAACAAGAGATTCACTGCAGCAAGTCATATCTTTAAATACAAAAGGGGAATTAGTAAAAAGTTAGGTTCATATCCAACAGGAAAGATAAACACGTTGCCTTCAGGAGTTTCAAGTTTTAGAGACCGAGAACCCTACTTATATCAAACCATTCTAACACATCCACATCACAAACCCCTAGTATTGCACTATAGCTCCTTGTTCAAAACACACAGTGCACAACATGCATCTGCATTACCCACATATACAGGACCATCAGCAACACAGCACAGCCAGGCAGAAACAACCTAGTGAAGGGCAGAGGGGTTCAAGCTTTGCTGGGAGAAGTATGGCAGTAAAACTGAGCCCTTTGGACCACCAATGTCCAACACAAGCCCTGTTTCTTGCTGGTAATGCAACAGACAAGAGGACTGCAGCTCTGCTACTGTCCTATTGCAGAGGTAGCGTAATACTATGGCTTTTAAGGCTCTCTTTTAAGTAAGGCTTGTCTTATCTGAAAGCCATATAATAACTGAAGAGTTCTTGTAATACTCACTGAAACCATGGTATGACAGCACTTTGGGATCCACTTTAACAGCGGCTGCCAAAACCAAGTAGGTACACTATCTCTTTGAAATCTGCTGCAGCACATAAACACTTCCGTGCAGAGATGGTAGCACCAATTACTTCTTTTCCCCCCTCATCCTCAGCCATATAGAGGATGTTGACAGTTGAGAACACAACAGCGGGTGACACAGATGAACCAGAAAATGGAACTCCTACCGAGCTATAAAAGAGGTGCTACTGTGTCTAAAAAGACAACTCTGAAGAGGTGGCAGGCAAAACATTACATGGACAACACAGAAAAACAAGTGACCATATAACACTTGTGGAAGATAGATACACACAGCCACTGTGGTGCTTAACTCCCCATCCCCACCTTTGTATCCAAAATTCAAGACAAAGCTCTTTTTAATGTTCACTGAAGGCAGAGATCCTGGGCAGGGGGAAGACATTAAAACTGAATGCTGCTCTCCCCAAACTGTCCAACAACAAACCAGGACAGTTTTCCAATGCATCCCTTCCTATTGTCTGTTCCAATCCACTTCAGCATCTTAATTAAAATCAAGTCACAGGATGTGTGGGGAGAACAACCTTTTGTCATATTTACATCTACCTCATTTGGCTCTGCTGAGGCACTCGGGTGCTACTGTAATACAAATGACTGTCTTCTTGAGTGGGGTTTGGAAAACAGCACAACTAATATTGCATTTGATACTAAAACCACATGGAAACAAATTCCACATGAACAAACGCTACAACACTTCTACAAACCATCACAAAATGGAACCAACTTCACTGATCTTCAGTCTGAACTCCAAGGTGGATTTTTCTAGCCACCAAGACCAAAATAACTGAGAAGTAGAAATTAAACATTAGCTTAAATATCATTACATTTTGCGAAAATTAAAGTTTTAAGACATCATTAATTTATGAATCCATAAAAAATTCAAAATCACCAACATTTACAGTGCCCCCTTATACTAAGCCTGGTTGTAGTTTCTTTCCTACCAGAGCCAAGTAATTAGTCCCACGCATCACTTGAGCTGGCTAACCAAGACACCAGACTGAACAGAGCAATGTCTATTTCCCCTGTGAGGACAGAGCCAGTATCAGAGGCCAGCCACCACCTGGTACAGGTTAACCATAGTCATGAAAAACCAACAAAGAAACCCCTTTTCCAGGGCAGGGAGCCCCAAGATGCTTCACTGACACCCCAGAACTGAGATGGCCGCTCCCAGCAGAGCAACACTTCAGAATGCAAAGTGGCCATCTCATGTTGTTACCTACAGGGTTATGTTTCCCTGTTCCCTTACAGTATAGTGCTAGCTCTTTCCTGCTGCCGGCTTCGATTGCATTTAATCCATGTCACTTGTTTCTCATGATAGAAATTTCCTGTTCTTGTCGCTCCTTGTGTGTTTCGTGGTTGGTTTCTTTCAATAAGCAGTGAAAGTCCACACCATGCTTTTTCAGGTACGTGATTGCTGATTATTACACAAGTAGTCTGTAAACCAGTTTGGCCTCTGTGGAACGGTGAGGCCATGGAGACGGCTGCATCTGAAGAGCAGCACCTTGTGTTCAGCACAGTGGAGGTGGAGGAGAAGCCCTCCTGCAGCACGAAGCTCCTGCCTGCTGCGATGGGGAAGCGTCAGCATGAAGAGTCTAAAAGTCTTTGGCGAAGCTTTTTACCTTCTCTCGGACTGGTGTTTGCACTTGCATCATGGTCTGTCAAAACTAGAGAGAAAGTGAACCTTTAGAAGGGAAAGGGCCATCAAACCATGCAACATATCCTCATTTACAAAGGAACTACCAGCAGGACAGTGCTGTGAGCAGTCCTGCACTGCGCTGGAGCTGCAGAGCACTGGCTTGTTAACACAGTTACTAATTAAACCATGCTGATGCCACTAATGACAGAAGAAAAGACAATGAGCCACAGGCAAAGGTATACTGATAGGTGATGAAGTCTGCAGCTGTACCCAGGCAGGAAGAGAGGGCTGCACCAGCCAGAGCTGGTCATAAAATAGCAGCTTCTTTCTGCAATGCATTTTAAGAGAGCTTCAAATGAGTTTGTCCTGCTCTGAAGGAAAGCAAGTTTCTGAAGTGGTTTTGTGAGATGAAAACAGTCTCAAAAGTTCTGCTTTCAGGTAAAAGTGAGTCAGATTTTCTATGAGCTTTTTCAGCTCCTTGAGCAGAGACGTCCACTTTAGGCTCCTAAAACGTCCTACCAAAACCCACCCATCTGTCATTTCAAAGAGGGTCATATTCAGAATGGAAACCACTTTCTGTCAGTCTCTCCAAGTTGCTGTACTAAAGCTTCTTGCCAGAAGTGCTTCTTCTGGCTTGAAAATAATTCTGCTTGCTTGTCCTGAATTCCCTTGTTTTATAAATTGCCTTCTCCTCCAAACACCTACCAGAACTGCTTGTATGGAGCTGCAAAGTATGGAGGAACAGTAGCCCTCTGGGTGCTGCTTCTGCTTCCTTTTATAAAGCACAAGGCATAGCTTTCTGAAGAGAAAGTAGATTTAATTGTTTCTTGTCTTGGAAGCAGTTCCTTAACTTGCCCTCAGCGCTCTGCTCACCTACTCAGGTCAGCTGCTGGATTAAAGCATCCTTTGGGTGACATGGTTTAGTGTGAGGTGTCCCTGCCCACGGCAGGGGGGTTGGAACTGGATGATCTTAAGGTCCTTTCCAACCCTAACTATTCTATGATTCTGTGATCTTCAGCAAGTGACAGACATTGTGAAGAGGCAGCCCACAGAGTCAGAGCTACTTCATTCAGGGGACTGGTATCCTGCTGCCTCTGTGGGGACAGCCACAACAGCGCCCATGCTCACATCAAATGAGAAGAAGGCTCTACCATCCCCTTATGCCTCTCTCTGGATATCTGGCTTCTCTAATTCTGCACTTGGGGGAACTGGAATCACATTTAAGGTATGCCACATTTTTAGCAGGGTATCTAAGACTACATCTCACATAGAGATTGCTCAGAGCCGATCATGTCTGGGAACTGGTGGGAATATTCAGAGAACACCAACCCAGACTGACTCAGACCATTGTGGCAAAACCCACTTCACAGTCAGTCTTTGTAAGAAGGAACAGGAGTATGTTCACTGGCCACAGTCCCACTTCCTTTCCTTTGCCATTTTCTGTTCCTCTCCCAGCAGCATTCCTGAGCATCAGCGTTATTTTACATCCCGCTGAGGTTTCTGCCAAAGCCTGAATGAAAAGCAGAAGCAGCAGTTACTACTCTTTTGAGCTAATCTCTGAAAACCAAATGTCCTGAACCTACCAGTTTTGCCACTGGAGCTTCTTCAAGTGCAACCTACTGTGACCAACGTAGAGCTCTTCTACTGTGCAGGTGATCTTAAGGAGTTTAAGTTCAGACAGCTGAAGCCTTTTACTGCTAGAGCAGAGATTGCAGCAAGGACCACCAACTTAACAGACACTTCAGCATCTAGCCTGTGCCACTGACCTGCAACACCCCAATCTTCTGGCACACACATGAAGTTGCAGCAGTTATACTGCAGACAACACAGCAAGGTCTAAGCAGGTCCATTTTCTCACAGACTATATTAAAATGGTTTTGGTAGGAATACACATCCAGATGAAACCTGCTTTGTTTTGCATGATTGAACATTTGCTTTACTGGATTCCTTATCCAGCAGGTTTGGATGTGGTGTTTTTGTGGTGTTTCTTTCCTTGGTTTTCCTTTTTGAAGGAACAGCAGGGCACCTTACCTTGTAGCTCTGTTGCATTTTTGTCCAGCTCTCCTGTAGCTGTTTCTTCAGGCTTCTCCAACACGGCTGTCCCTGGCTTCCCATCTATGGTATCTGTCTTAATAGTGCCAAGGTTTACCAAAAGTTGCATGACATCAAACTTCTCCGAAACTGCAATGTTCTCCAGCACTTTGAGGCATTTGAATGATTTAAGTTCGCTCACGTTCTCCTCCAGAAAGAGGAGGTAAAGGCTTAAGTCATCGAAACACTTCGACTTCAGCTTCAGAACATCGAAAGTTGGCAGGATTTCATACACTTTGAGAATGCCTGAATTCCACCTCCATGGAACAAACATTGCATACACTACCAGTGGCATCACCAGAAGGTAGATTATCAGGTTAATATAGCTGAGTACCTTGAAGACACCAACAGCAATAAGCTTGCACTGAACCACTTCTGGAACAGCTGTGTCATTCTTTAAGATCCCAGTTTTGATAGTGCAGAGGAACTCATCACTCAAAGAGGACAGGCTAATGTAATAGCCCAGGTAGAGGCATGCAATGACGATAATTACTAGTGTGAGTAAACGGCAGATAATGTATTTAATTATTAAGCATTTGGAGTTCTTCTTTGTTTTCAGGTACTGCTCCACAATCGGGTATTTGAAGTGGCTTTCGGATATTTCCCACAAACTGAAACAGAGAGGAAGAAAAAACCTCAAATCACATAGATCAGATGCTGCAGCATTCACCTACCTCAAATTTCCAAGAAACCCGGTACTCTAAACCAGACACATGATTGGAATACCTCTTACTGGGGTACATTAAGGGCAATTTTACTGAAATCAATAGAAAAACAGCAGAAGAGCAGATAAATGACACTAAATACAGAAAAGTAGCACTCTAATACAGAAAAATAACACTCGAAGAAAGGACAATTAAGAGACAAAAGAGCTCAAACACTGGAAAAAGGGGGAAAAAATTACTGCTTGGAAGCAAAAAAGTATTTTTATTCTTTTCCAATACAAAAGAGGTATAAAAGCAAAGCCATGAGGAAAAGCAGAACTCCCAAGCACTTGCTTGATAACAGCACAATGGAAGGCTTTTTTATTGTCAAGACATAACTCCACATTTTAAAGAACAGACCTAAGTCCCCATTGCACTGGTTGTGCCTCTGCTTTGTACTGCTTTGCACATGCAAAGAGAAATGGGTACCCTGACCTAGGACGAAGCAGCAAGTGAATCTGGTTAGAACTGTGCACCAGTCTGGTCAGAGACGGGGGTTTTGCTTCTGCTGGGTTTGGTGTTGGGGCTTTATATTTTGAAGCATTGCAGACCTAGATCAGAAAGGACAGGAGATGACAATAACAGGCTTTGCTCACAGCATGCAAGCAACTGTCAGGATCACTGAGAACTGAGGATTGCAGCCATCCCCATTTTCTTCTGCTGCGGTGGGTAAAACTAATTAACACCTACTACAGCTGAAGGAACCAGGACATGATCTGAAGAGCTCATCAAACACTTTGTTTGAAAACAGAACGTTGCAAGTTCCAGCTGAAACCAAACAGTGATTTCAGATGTCTTCTTTTTGTAACCAAGATTAAAAGGGTCCCAGGTCACCATTCAAACCTTTGCAATAAATTTCTAAGTGAGTGCAAGTGTCACATCTGTTAAAAGCTTAAGGAAAAGAGCAAAGAAAGCCAAGCCCCAGCACCTTACCTCTGTGTTAAGTTCTCATTAACAGCTGGAACCAAGTCAGCGGGGTCCCTGTGGTCTCCGCTGCGGATGCTATTAGCAGCTTTGATTGCCCTGTTATAGGCTTTGTCAAGTTCTTCCATAATGAATTTCAGGTCTGAAGAAAGGTGAGGTGCTGCAGTGAAGCGCCAGAACAAACACGGGAGATACAGCAGGATAGCGATGAGCAGAAGGATGTATGGGAAGAACTGAAGGGAGGAAAAAACATCAGATTAGGCTCGATCTGGATGTAAAAGAAGTCGGCCAGTCACCATCATTCCCTATAAGTCTATTAAATTCCCTATAATTTTATTTAAACGCTTTTATTAAAACCCACTTTTGTGGTTATTTCGGACATGCAGGGAAGCAAAATCTCTTTTCAGAGAGCTCTGGTAACCTTGCTGCTGCTTAGAGCTTTGCCAAAAGCTGAAAAAGGCAGAATAAAGTTACCATGGTCCTGGTAACATTTTCATTGTATATTGAGAACTGCACTGCCGGAGCCTGAAATTGAGAGGCAGCATTAACCTAAGGAACAACAACAGCAAAGGCAGCTGTCAGAGAGGCTGACGAAAGAAGAGGATAGTGTCACCCAACTCTGTCCCCCAGGCACATCACCACTGTTCACAGCAATTAAAATGCTCCAGACACCAGCAAAATCTCTCCTGCTCTCCATTAGCTGCCAGTAGGTTAATGAACAGGCCCTTTACAGTGCTGCATCTGCCTGCAAACACAGATGGCTGTCTGTTCAGAGCACGTGACAGACAGTGACTGTAAAGGATGCAAATGCTGTCGCAATATTTAAGGGTATTTAAATATTTCTAGGTGACTCCAAAGTGGAAACCAACATGCAACATCAGAATGGTCTGCTGCTAATGCAGCGCTGAGAAGTCAGCTCTTACATAGTCCCCATTGCTTAGGGAAGGGGTTGAAGCAGGTATAAAAGACAACAACTTGACATCTTTCCATCTTTCTTCTAGTCATCAACAAGTAGGAGCTTTTCACCATGAGATTTAATCTCTAATTCCCTCCAGCTGCTGGATAGATGGTGTTTTATTTTCTATCTGCTGTGATGTTATATTCGAGGAGTACATTCATACATAACATTACCCTTACAGAGACATGACGTAAGATTTAGTTAGACAAGCAGTTACTTAACAATCTATACTGCAAACTGGCTAATCTCTAATTTATTCCATTCAACTTTTGATAAGCAGATTTAACTCAAACCCAGCATCAGTTCCTAAGGAATTTTAAATCAGTTACGGTGAACAAATTTGAAACAGATTTAAGGCATCTTAAGTGTTACAGCCATGCACACATGCACATACATTGGAAAAGCCAGTGACTCTAGAGGAAACTTGGACTGAAATGAAGCAGCCCCACTTACATATGTAAATATTCAACAAGATGAGAATCTGGACCTCAGATTAATAGGTAACTTGGAAGTTCTATATGTGTAAAATAATTTGATGTTATTGAACATCATCTATATATTATCCATATAATATTGATGTTATTGAATAGTTGATGTTATTGATGTTATCCAGGAAAGCTACTTTTAATATCACCTACCATTAAAACAAAATCCTATGTTACTATTTATACTAGGAATGCATAAGACGTATCAGCACCTAAATAAAACCCGACATCTTACAGGTACTGCATCAGCGACTGTATTTATAATATGAGCCATCATTCTGGATATGCACATTCTCTCCATAGGAGTCAGACTGGAAATTTGTGACACACAGTAAGACAAAGCCACGAAAAGCTCAAAATAGCCACAGGAAACGGAGGATGCTGTATTTGAAGGTCAGCTTTCCCTTGCAACCCCTATAAATTCATACTTTAACAATTGCTACTTCAGTCTGTAGGTAAGACCTTGAGAAAGAACACTTCAAGAAAGGCTCACCTCTAAAACTGAAACAGAAACCCTGCAGGGATTGGGTAACCCACTAACAAGGTTGTTTCAATCAGAGATGACTGTAATTACACCGTACATCCCACTGGAGGTAGCTATTCCTCACCAGCAAGGAACAAGCATGAATCCTGTGCTGATATATTATAGGCTGTGGTCTGTCCCCTCTCACCTCACATGCCAGAGGCACTCAGGGGATTCCTTCTGACATCTGGAATTGCAGGGGACTGCTGATCTGCCCAGTACTCCCACTGAACCCACACTATCACCTGCACCACTAAACCATGCTCGCAAACAGATTATCTGTGGTCACCACCAGGAATTCCTTCCCTCCGGAGCTCTGCCCTCACTAACGCCTCTCTTCCCTCTTTGCACACAGCAGATAACCTCAGACCATCTGCTTTTTCCCAGGTCTATCCTTCCCAAATGAGATGTAAAGCTCTGGCATGTCCAGTTTGTTTTTGTAGGCATCTTGTCAACTCAAACCCAACAAACAGCTCAAGATTCTGCCCTTCACATAGAAGGGAATTATGGTAGATAATGCCACTAGGTCTCACAGGTCTAAGCCCTGGATGTCTTGGTCTACCCAAAGCTTTATGGTTTATGTCCAAGCTCTTTCAGACCTCTAAATTCTGTGTTATGTATAAGTAGAAATAGAAATAATCCATCTACAAACACAGCTTAAACTTATCTAAGCTCCTCTAAGCTGCTGGAACGCCTCTTCCATACCCTTAACAAATGCCAGCTTGTATAAGATTGCTGCAAAGCCTGTTTATCGTTACTTACTTCTGTGTCATACACCTTTCAGCACCTGGTGCCAGCTGGGGAAAGAATAGATAAAGAAACATCTGATTTAGTAAGGAGCAACCAAAGCTTCTTACATTGCTTTATACCACTTGGATTTACTACTCACTGCATTGGAATTTTACAGGTGTCAAGGGATTTATGAATTCCCTTTCTGACCCCCAAAACTGGAAAAGCAACCAGCAGTATCCGATTAATCCTTACAATCTCTTTACCCTGAGGCCTACAAGATGTGCAGCAAGAGACAAGACAGTCAACACACTAAAGTCACAGCCCAAAACCTCCATTGTCCCAGTCCCTACCTCTTCCTATATACCTAGAAAAAGACTCTGTGGGCACATACTGCACTTGTGCAGTGCATCGGCATCAGCCCCATTGCTTTGGTCCAGACCTTCTTCAATGCCCCCCCATCTCCCCTGCCTCATTACAGACTGTTGTGTGTAATGCCTTCTCCCCTTGCCCTTCCTCCTCTCACCTACTCCTTCACCACTGCCTCCTCTCCCAGTAGCATCACACCACCGGGACAAAGGCAGATTTGCCACATGTTTATTGGGCTCTCACCACTCCCACAGCTGTAGCTTATGGCAGCACGAGAAAACACTATGCAGCTCTTTTCTGAATGATCTCAAAACCAGAGCAGCAGCGTGACTGTTAGACCAGCTCATTTTGTTTGGAAACAAAAGCCCGTGTTTGTTAGCCCTTCCACAGCACTTGCTGCATGACTACATCCTTATGGGATTCTGGCTGGTTTAAAAATGACAGATATGCCTGTTCTATTGGTTAACAGCAGGCTTAGATCACTAGCAAATTGCCTTGAACCATCAAAATTTAAGGCCTTGGACCAACAGGCAGAAGTGAAAGTGCGGAGTCATCTGGCACGAGTCCTAGGCTTCAGACCAACAGATCTGGATTATCCAACTCATCTGACTACATTTTACAGTCACGCATAAGGACTTCCAGTTTTAAGAAGAGGACTCTCTGATGTTCATACACAGATGAGCATGTGCCATGTCTTTTATGGTTTATGCATTTACATCCAAGGCACCAAATACACAAAGAGGAAATGCTACTTCAGTTTTGGATAGTTTATAGTATTTAAGTTGAATGGGAAGTGTCACCAACCTCAAGAACTGTATGGTCAAACATACGCCATAGAAAGATATTTGCCTAAAAGTAAAACTCAGTTTTTCCTTTACTACCCAGTTATCAAATTCCTTTTCAATGGCAAGCTGACAATGTTGGATGTAAGACAGTATGAGACTGGGCAACTGAGGAAAGATCCTCTGAAAGAGATTAGAACAAGTATGTTAGAATACATACAATATCCTATGGTTCAAAATGCTCCTTTCTGAGCTTCATTAGTGAACATGCATTGAGGGCTACAACACTGTGCTCCAATCTGCTCTGAGTCTTCCTTTCCTCCCAGCTGCAAGGAGAAAGGGACAGGCAGAAGCCCATTGAATTTGGCACTGGAACACAGAGTAGCAGAGTTTCAGCTGGGCTAATCCAAGCTTCTGGAAGGTACTAGGCATGGGCACTGTGTGATTAATATTCAGCATGAGATAGACAACACAAGTAGCACATGCACCAGGGACTCAAAATAGAGTCCCCTGTATGTTTTCTGCTAAGAACTGCTGAGCTTCTTACAGCTAAAGGTGATGGGAACAGGTTCACCTGATCTGTTTGTCCCTTTGTCTGATGGCACGCTGGGTGGGACAGCAAGCTCCCGAGGAAGCAGAGCAATAGGAAGCCAAGAGATCAACTGCCCCTCATTCTATACTGCTGCAGTTCATTTCACTTGACAAACCTTTGAGCTCTGCATGCATTACAGGCTATGCCCTCACTCCTCCTGAAAGCCAAGAGTATCTCATACCTCAGCAAGACACATCTGATAACACCAGAAACCCCCGAAACCTGTGTTAAACCAGTTTACTGGTGAGGCACTGAAATTCAACACTTATCTGAGCAGAAATCTGTGCAGAGAAGGATTCCTCCCTCCAGGCTAAAGATGTTTGTGCTCAGTGTCACTGCTTTTCAACAAGAAACTGAAATAGGAGCTGCAGAATTAGTGCCTCTCTATCTCACAGCTGTACTCTGAGAGTAACACATCCCACAGGGCAGTCAAAGACAAAACCAGGACCAGATCTGATGCTGGCTGTTGGGCAGCCTGTGTCACAACACTCCACCAAGCCCTGCAATACAGAAAGCATGATCTTTCTGGACAGTGAGAGCTTAGGAAATAGGATCTCCAGTAGTGATATGATGCAGAGCCCTGATCCCCCATCTCAGCACAGCACAGTTTTCAGTCATGTTTTCTGCACTTGCAAAAGCAGCTATAAAGGTTATTGTCAAAGCAAATAACTTATGCACATCAAAACGTTTGTACTTCATGGATGTGTGCTGTTTCCTCACATCACTGACCATAAACAGGTTGAGCAAATTTAACTCAATAATTACTATGAATGGAGAAGAAAAATGACCCGCAGTCTGAACCCTAGAAATCTCTTATCTATTAACACACTGAACTCTTCTGAAGTCATGACCATTTATTCAAGCACCTGCATCAGCTCCTCTCATGCAGATCATCTACACAAACTCAATGTATATTTTCCCAAACAACTCTGTCTTCCCAGCATTACCTACATTCAGATAAATGTTCAGAAAGACACAAACCATCTTCACTACATTGCAGTACACACTCACAGCCTTTCACGGATAAAGGCACATACAGTGCTAACATTACAAATATTAAAAGTGAATTTCTAATATTCTCTTGACATGATTTTATTCACCTTTGATTGGGAAGCTAGGGAAATAAGCTTTGAAGACCTCAGTCCATTTAATTTGTTAGAAATCAGCTAACTGTTCAACCAGAACATAAGCATGTGTATAGAAGAAGGGTTTGAGTAATCTATTTGCATAAGCACGTAAGACACTGGAATCATGAAGCTGTCTTTTACAGATGCATTAGCATCACACTTTCCTGAAGGTGAAAGAGAAAGTCAGACTAAACCACAAAACAGTCTATATGTAACATCTCCAGCTTCAACTGTGCTAAGATACAGTAAATACACAGCAAATAAGAGGGCATTTAAAAAGCTTATTTATAAGCTTGGATATGCTTTTATCACCCAAAGAACATATAGCTACTAAGAGTGGTGTGACACAAAAGGCGTTTTCAAGGACCTAATCTACAGAAACCTTGCCAAGGTCTGGATAAAGGTGTCTGATAGATGAGAACCACTTTAGTGGCATTTAGAAGATAACAGTTTTCTAACCTCCAGTTCTTATTTCCCCTGGGCAAATACTATTAAAGTGCCTGCAAGCTTTCCGATTTCTACCATACCTTATAGTGGTGAAACAGTAACTTAAAGTCCAACAGCACAAAGCTGTTAAGCTGCACAGGTCTGAATTACAGCCTTGAGAAAATGCCCTGGCATGCAGTACTCAACAAAGAAGGAAGCACTGAACTGTTTTCACTTGCTTCAGATGGAAATATTTCTCATTAAAATACAAGATCTTGGTGAGGTGTCTGCTCCTTCACTTTCACATTTCTATTTGCCACCGGAAAGAGCCCAGGCAAAGGCACCAGCCCCCAAACAGGCTAATGTCAGCAATGACATGTTTCCAGAAGCAAAGGAATTAAGCTCCCTCTGGGTATGACCTCATCCCTGTTTGAGTCAATGGGAGATGTTTCATTGGTGTTCAGGGCAGAAACATGAGCTATAAATGACTCATCATTCTGGCTGAGATACAGTCAGAATCTCAAGTGAATCTCAAACCATACATGACCATTTTTACCCCACCTGTTACTTACTTTCTGTTTTGATGCAGCTTAAAAGCTGCATTTCTCCAGTTTCAATTAGTAACACTGATGTGACTGAAGTAGCTCTAATGCTACTCTGTAAGACTGGTTTACAAACGCATCTGCATTCAAATTTCCTTGATCTGCCAGCCCTTAATCCCTCCAGGATGGGCTTTCTAAGTGAAACATGAGGAATCCTCAGCAAACTAAGTTGTTTAAATCACAAACAGTGAGTAACAAGAACCAGATAACAATTATGATTATAGCCATACCATCGACATAATAGAGAACCTCATGGGCAAGGCAGGGGTTGGTGTATTCACAGACAAGCAATTCAAAGAACAACCCACATGCTAAATCTTACCTCTGTTACAAACAGTGAGTCTTGTCAACAGGATAAGTTTCACTTCATGCATACGAAGACTTCAGACCCACTCTTTGTATGCAATGCTTTGAACAGGTCCTGCAGCACTTGCCCTGCACTATTACAAAGACCTCTTCTTTCTTCTTTGTGTCAGTCAGATGAACCATTTGCCTGCATTTCACACTGGCATGAATCCCTCTTCTTCTGAAGAACCATCTACTCCCTTTACCTTTCTTACCTTTATCTTCCTCCTTGATTCTCACCAATTAATAATAAGACTAGAAAATAGAGGACTTAAAACAAAATCCCTAGGAGTCTCTTGTTCAGAGGCAGCTCCACTCTAGCAATCCAGATTTCAGGGCTAGAGAGAGGCCATCACTCAATGCCTCAGCTTGCTTGGTTGCTATCATGTCTGGTGGCTATCAAGAGCCAGTAGATGATGATCACTGTTCTTCTGCTTGTGTTTGTATAAACTTCTCTGTGCACTATGTATGGATTAGAAAGGTGGCACAGGGCAGTCTCCTCCTCCATTAGACTGCAAGGACTGGGACTGCCCTCTCATGATGGACAAAAGCTTGTTTCACTCCACTTAATGATCAAGCTAAGTTTTATCAAAGCAAGCTGTCAGGTGGAGCACTCATCTTTAGAGACAAAAAGCAAACTATCTGCCCAGAAGGAGCGAACACATGGCTCTCCCAGCCACATCACCACTGCCTGTCCCTCTTCACCACTCATTTTCAGAACTCAGTATCTCTGTTCTGACACTTCAGACACACACAAGAAACTTATTGAGGGAATTAAGCCTTAATGGAAAACCCCAGAAGAAATGATTATATATCGGCTTCTTCACTGATGAAGAGAAGGAAGCCTTAGCATTAAACTAAGAATATAGACAAGGTCTCTTCTTTCCACTTATTTACCTGTACATAGTCTGTCTCTACCAGGAAACAGACTTGTTTGTTTCAGCAATTGTGTACTCAGCAATTGGGTACCCAACTCATTTTACTTTCTGCTAAGGATTGTCCAGTGTGAAGTTATTCCAGGATCACTGGAAATCTCAGAACTCCTGTTCTCCAAGGAGAGAGGCCCTGGGCACGCTCTAGGAGTACACTAGAGTCAGGTAAGCCAGAAAGTTGTAGTATGCTCCTCCTCTCCGCTCCAAAACAAGCCTCCAAACTGGTAAATTCAAGTATTGGGAGAGATCTCCCAGAGCAGAAGGGACAGCAGGTAAAGGTGCCCAAGCTTCGGGGACTGCCCAAAACTGAAGCATACATTCTACTGATCAAGAGCACAACGCAAACTTGTACTCTGAAATAGGAAAGAAATGGGAAGGTTTCAATTTTTCTGTACTGCAGCCTGGTTTTGATAATCCTTTAAAGAAACCTGACCCTAGAACAAAAGCAGGGCAAGTTGATGCAAGTTGGCTTCTTCACCAAAGAGCTCAGGGTCCTACTTTCTCTCTGTACTATAGTGAGTACTGTCCTAGGACACAAACCTTTGACAGCACAGAGAGTGTGCCCATCCATTTCAATCAGAAATTGGGGCCTACAACCTCATTCCCCCCAGACTGTAATACAATGCCTCTGTAAGTGGTTTTTTTATGGAGCCTTCCAGCATGCTGATGCAGCGAGATGGTAAATGAGTCAGAGTATTGGAAAGAACCTGAGATGCTTTGCACTGCTGCCCAGAAAGCAGAAAAAAAGCTTTAGGTGCTGTCTTAATTAAAACTGGGCCTAATTATCCCCAATTATCCCCCTGTCCCTGTATGTGCATCCCTGTGCTTGCACTGCAGAGTCAAGCCTCCTCTCACCCAAGCTTAGGAAGGCTCCCTTTTCCCACCAACATCACTGTGCTCCCACAAATGTGCTCTGCTGAAATCTGCAGAGCAGTGAGCTTGTGCATCCCTTACAGTGCAAGGCTGGGGAGACAACACCAGTCCTGTCTTCCTGCAGGAGTTATCAGCCCCATGGCAGCCTCCCAGCAGTACAGCAGGCTGCTGCTGGCCCTGCAGGCAATCAACAACCAAACACCTTCAGATACCACAGTGGGAACCAAACATCAGTGTTAGTAGCTGTAACACTGCTCCTGCATGGAAGTTGATGAACAGTCAGTAGAAGGATATTAATTAATACTGGCCACCAAACACCATCTGCAGCTCCCAGTGCCCGGCTCAAAAGGATAAGTGGCTAAGCATGGATTTAGAAGGTTAAGACGAGGCAGCCAGCCTCTGACTCAGCTGTTCAGACATGCTTCTTGCAGCCAGTCTGCAGGGTGTTTACAAGGAAACATCATACACCATTAAGCTATCATGGAGGAACTGTGCGAAGAAGGGCCCTGCATCAATTCCTGAGATTTGCTAGTCAGCAAATTAACATGGGTTGCATAATAAAGTATGACTGCTTATGCTATTAGTCATGGCCAGCAAATGAGGAGACTTCAGCTACCAGCAGGTGACTACGGCATAAAAATCAAGATAAAGAGATGGGGTAACAAGAACTCATTCCCTCAAGAGAAAGGGGCAGCAATGTATCCAGGTTTGCAAGTGGAATTTCCACCCATGCATTGTGACGTGTTCCAGCAGCTTCAACTGGTCTCTGTAGAAGATCTGGCTGAAGTGGATCACTGGAGAAGGCTAGATACCAACAGACTGGCTTTAATATTCATGAAACACAAGACCACTGGTCGAGGCTGTGAGCAGAGCTAGCTGGAGAAGGTAGTAGTGAATCCTTACAGTTAGTGATTTGAGTCAGGAAATGAATTGGATACAGTCCTGAATAGTCTTTCAGGAGAGCTGACTGGATAACAAAAGCTGAGGTACAGGATACACCAGCAAAACCCAGAAATACAGGTGCTACAGGTCCCAGGCTTCAGATCCCTCTAACTTCTCCTCTGCTCCCAGGTGCCAGAGGGAGCAGGTAATAAAAGGGCTGGGGAAGGCAGGCACAACACCCCACATCTGCAGAGCTCCAACAGCATTTCTTACTGTGGCATCAGCACTGCCCAAGCAGGGTGACGCTGCCTCCCACACTGAGTCAGCTCCAGGCACTGGCATGGCACTTACTCAGTTTGTAACTCCTGCCAAAGATCAGCTCTGAGCTCACTCAAGTATCTTGGTATCTGTTGCGCTTTTTACCCATAAAATAAGCCTCTTACTGTGCATTCAGTTTGATGCTGCTTCACCTGGAGCAGTGAAAGCCAGAGCTCATGGTTGGCAAGGGAACAGCCTGAGGAAGTGCAGAAGAGCACACTGAAGACAGGGGTTAAGCCTGTTGGTACCAGTGATGAATTTCATCTCCCAGAATTTCTCTCTGCCATGAGTTTCTCTCAGTGAACAACTGGCCAAGCATAACACAATAAAAACACAGCATGTTTTTACTACCCTCTTTTCCTAAATAAGCTTTAAACAAAGCATTAGGGAGGTTGTTTTGTCCTTTCGCCTGGCTAAAGCCAGGTGAGGAACTCAGCTCCAGGCCAACAGAGCAACACTGACATTACTCTTGTGTTAGATAACTGGTGACCCTTTATTTAAAAGCAGAAAATACCTCCTCTAGTATTACCCTCTTTGGAAGTAAGGGAAAGAAAACATTCTCTCTAAAAGTAGAGTCAAGTCAAAGCCAAGGACTATAGCAGAGCAGAGGAGCAAGGGAGGCAAAGGCAGGTTTCTAAGCAGGACAACTTTTGCAGGAGAAGGAGATCCGTACGTACTTTATGCAGCCACAGAGAGATGTTTTCTAAGTTGTTCTGGGATGGTTGCTTCTGCTGCACAGCTGCCCAGCAGTAGGAGTCCACATAAGCAGCC
>JANHGB010017289.1:6238-21715 GCA_026283785.1 Coracopsis vasa
AATGACCACTAAAATAATAAAGAAGTTCAACACTCTGAGACAGGCAACAGAAGAATCTTAAATTGTGTGGAAGAAAAACTTATTGAAACAGAGTAATGTTCCAAAATCTAAGGTAATTGAGCTTAGATTTGAGTAGTAAAATTGTATAGTAGAGGACTGCCCTAAATACTACTTCATCTTCCACCTTTCCAAGAGTCAAGCTAAGCGGGTGCTAGACAGAGGAGATATTTTAAGCTTTCCTTTGCTGCTTCCTCTTTTTTTCTGTTCTCTGAAGGCAGGAAGAGCCACCAGGTGAGCTGCCTGGGTACTGCTTTCTGTTCTCACATCAATTCCTTATCTCTTCCTGGGAAAGAACAACAATCTAGACAGAGTGTCCCACAGGCCTGAATCTCATTTATGCACTCCAAGATGCAGATGAAAAAAAAACTGCAAGAAATTCTGCGTTATAGCAGACAGTACAAAAATCCCTTGGAAGGAAAATGAAAATTTGCAGAGGTGAAAGCAGCAAAAATACACTGATCTAGAAAGTCTGAGGACCAGCTTGTTACAGGAACAGTTTTGATGGTTTTTTATACTGGTGCATGTAATTTCTTTGTTTGCATTCAAATCTAATTATGTATCTCTTTTTTTTTCAGTCTCAAATGTAACCACGTGTTCTCTATAGGTAATAACTAGGGAATCTGGTAAATTTTTCACATTGAATTTTTGAGCTTTGTGTGACATCTTAAAAGAAAATGCTTTTCAGAAGTTGTAATAGTCTCTCATAGTAATATATCGATATGTTTATAACTTAAATATACACTTCCAGGGATATGGCAGCCACAATTTCTCTGGGTAACCTGTGCAAGTGTCTCACCACCCTTGCAGGTAAGAATTTATTCCTATAGTTTAATTTATCACTAAATATATATATATGTTCTCTCACCAAAATCCAGTATGTGGAGCCAGGCTTAATGTCAGCATTCATTCAGCTGGCAATAAGGGCTGATTGTTAGTAATACTTTTTTTTGTGAATATTCTTAGATGGTAATTATGACTTTTACTGTCTTCCACAAAAGACAGGCTTTTTATGACGCATGTCTGCATCATATACAAAATATGGTAGAGGAAAGGCATATTTAGAGGAAATTTTTTTCTGGAATTTGAGGATGATTTTTATTCTCTTAAGCAGTCCGTGTTTAAGAGAATAAACCAGTCTCATTATGAAATGCATCTTTGCTGTCAACATGACCTAAGATTATCACATCAATTTCATCCTAAGGCAAGAAATCTAAAGAAAGATAGAAACAAATTTGACAGTGAATAACAAAAGATTACACAAATGCAAGAAACTTTGAAATTGTTTAATAGTCCATGGAATTTCATTCCAAATAAATCCATAAATTTTCAAGATCTGGGAATTTTAACCTACAGATTCACCTGCATTTCACCCAGAGGAATTCACTCCATTTTCATTATGGCTTAGAATCAGGATTTATTACATGAAGCACAACGCAGAGAAGACCTGCAAACGTGCGGAATGGCAGCAAACTGCCTATCAGAAACCTGACCCACAAAAAGGACTGAGACATCCTCTCAGGAGGACATTATTATTTGAAGAAAATCTTACACAGAGCTCAGAAGTGAAATCATTGCTGTGATCCAGATGGAAACTGATAGCCCAGATCTCTGAGGAGGCAGTAACAGGCTGCTCAAGTGTTTTAGTGCTTACCTCAGCATACCAGCTTACATTTTTGGAACTTAAATAACACGCAGTAATGAGTAAAAAGAAAGAAAATCCACACCAGCTGTCCATACACAGCTCATGAGGAAAATGTGCAAGTCTAATGTAGCTTGTGGGGGGGGAAAGCACAATTTGGTTCTTAGATTTGGATGGTTATGCTCTCTTCAAACAGATACCAAAGCTTTTAAGTATAATGTTGGGTTTGGGGATTTTTTCCATGTTTGCCCAGTCTGTTACTGGATGAAAACTCCAGTCCTGGACAAAAGAGACATATAGCCATCTGCACAAACAGGAAGATGGAATAGTTTTCTCAGACAGAAAGGATATGAAATCAAAATGAAAAGTTTGACAAGGATTTAACAAGGAAAATATTTAAGAGCTTACATATTAGAGCATACATAAAGGGGGCCTACAAGAAGCCTGAAGAGGAACTTAGTACTAAGACATGGAGTGATAGGACAAGGGGGAATGGCTTTAAACTGACAGAGGGGAGATTGAGATGAGATCTTAGACAGAAGTTCTTCCCTGTGGGGGTGGTGAGGTGCTGGCGCAGGTTGCCCAGAGAATCTGTGTCTTCCCCATCCCTGGGAATGTTCAAGGCAGGTTGAATGGGGCTTGAAGCAACCTGGTCTAGTGGAAGGTGTTCCTGCCCATGACAGGGAGTTGAAACTGGATGAGCTTTAAGGTCCCTTCAAACCCAAACCATTCCATGACTCTATGATATTATCACAGCCAATAGTATCTTATGGTCTTTGATATGGCAAGATGGCCTTTGGAGATCAAATTATAAATGCTGGAATTGCAAACCCCAACCTAAGAGCATTAATCCATGTTCTTTCATCACTAGGAGATATGACTTGTTGAATAACCTGGCATTATTTATGAGACCACTGAGGAACTAAATAGTTTGAGTTGGTTAGGAGTAAAGCGTAACTATTTCCCAATGTCTGCCTCTACCTCATCTTACCAACTCTTAACTTTATATCTTACTTAAAAGAAATGAACCCTATAGGAAGCTGTGCATACAGAAGAAGACAAAAAACAGTTAAATGTTATACATCATATCAAATGGAAATTTAGATAGACTTTCTACAGAGGTTAACATTTTAGTCAAATATGCACTTGACAGTTTCAAAGTATAAACATTGATAAAACAGTAAGTTCGGTTTTTACCAACTGCTATAAGAATGAAAGAAAACGAACATGACGGTTTACTCTTAGAAAGACTGCGCATCATATTATCAAAATTAAATATGCATGAACTGTATTAGGGAACAGTCTTCCTGTCTGTACTTAAAATTTTTATATTTAGACAGCAGATACACCAATGTAGTAAAGATCTCAACATACTTTTTCTTCAGTTTTCTGCACATATTTTTTGAAAATGAAATGTCTGTATTGTGCTGTATAGCCACCAAAACATTCAAGCTATTATTAATCCTCATATCTATTTTATCATAAATTAAGCCATTGCTGAATGCTATGATTTGACAGTTTTTCAAGACATTTATATCATAATGCAAAAGCAGTATCTTTTTGTGAGCAGAAAGGGAACTGATTCCTGCCTCTGGGAGCTGTATCACTTGGATGAGCAGATCATTCCTGGATAAACGTAACAAGGACCTTACAGGGAGTGGCACAAAAACTTATTTGTAAATACATCAAGGGAGTGACATCAGTAGAAACATGAAATAAAAACTTAATAATCTTAACAACCAGTCAAGAATAAACTTAAGAGATTTTTAATTCCTGGAAGAAAGTCCATCTTGATCCTGTAGTCAGCCATTTTGATGAGTGTTCAACAGAAATCAATACACTGAAATATCACTGAATATCACGAACAGCTAGCGTTACCCATAATGCGAGGTGTTAAATGTTCCTTCAGGTTTTAACTGCACAGATGCCTTGTATGTGGACGTATTTTCCCACATCATCAATCACATAGAGTCTGGTGATAGAAGTAATTTCATGAAAAACATATCCAGAGAATGGAGAGAATATTATCATATGTGGCTGAATATAAAAACAGTGGCATGGGCTTTAGGCACCAGTTTTACAACTGGTGGGGGAGTGCTTGCTATTTTCAGCAATGTCTTTATCCACTTAATGGAGCAGACTGAGTCATTACTGGTGAATTGCTAACTTCTGTTTATCTAAAACATAACATCAACCCTGTCTGCAGGTATTCTTACCTTAAATTACTCAAATTTCTCAAGCTTAATTACATACTTTATTCAAAAAGTGGGGGTTTTGAGTGGAAATTAAATCAATGTGTTATTAAACCAACATCAAGGCTTCTTTGGTTTAGGTAAGATAATACAAAATATTTGGCAGTCACTGATACCCAAAGGCACAATAGCGTTTGTATTTCAGTGGCAATTTAAAAGTTCACAGAATTTCAATACGTTAAAAATTGTCCTGGGAAAATCTTGCTGATACAAATCTTGCTATACATCTGAGAAAGAATAAGAGTTTGGCTTTTGCTAAAGAAGCTAACAATGAACCTTATTTTCCTGAATCAAGACTTTTTATCTTCTTTAGAAATGTTGTGTTTGAAACCACAAATTGAGTACTATAACTTCAAAGAAGATAATTTTATTTAAAAGAACATAAGGATTTTGAAGATTTTTTAATTCTGAATCAAAAAATTTTGAATGGTTTTAAGTAAAATTTAAGGAATTTAATAATTTATAATAAGAAGAATTTTCTTTTTTATTTTAACATTTTAAAATGGTGTTTAAATTTACTGTGTGGTATGCTATATTTAAAAACCTGACAAAAACCTCTTTCAGTGGGAAAACAGTAATATTTTCATTCTTTGTCTAAGTAAGATGTTTCAGTACTGTCAAACATGCTTTGTGTTTCTTGTTTAGAATGCAAAGTTATGGTAGGAACATGACTGTATTCAAAAACAGATTTCCATTTTTTTTTACCTTTTTATCAATATACAATCCTCAATTTCCTTGCAACATGATGAGAATATAAGAAGTTATATTAGTTTTGAAATTTTCACTGATAAGAATGTATATATAAAAAACTTGTTCTTTGATTTCTGCACAGACTATATGTGGGGTTTTGTACTCCAGATTACCATCTTTCATAGTGTCTATCTTAGATATTTTTATTTCAGTCTGAAGTGGCATGTTCAATTAAAAAAATAAATCATATTAAGATAATAGTAGGTCTTGTACGTTTTGCTCATCTTTAGATTGAAGTAAGTCTACTTGTGTTGAATGATTTTGCTGCTTATGTAGATATGTTTTTCAGAACAGCAATGAAACCGCAGATTGTGAAACCCAGACAAAAAATGTAGACCTTGTTGTAGCTAGACGTTCTGTTTTGGTCCTGATTTTAAGTAAACTGGGATTTCTGATTTAGAAAATGGAAAATGTAGAGATTTTAATGAAGAAAAGAAGCAGTACAAATTAAGCCTCTACACCTTACTTCTTACCAAAAAGATAAAATGCATTTGTTTCAAATGCAATAACATTTCCCAACTTGTTATTTATTTGTTCACAGTTAAAGAGAGTTTTATAGACAACTGATCTCCCCCTTTTGTTCTAAATTAAGAATACATTTTACCTTTCCTACCCCCTTCTTTTTAGGTCTTTTAATTAACATTATTTCAAGGATTTTTTTTTTAAGTCCTGTGATGAACAATATAGAAATGCCACATGAAAACCAACAAAATTTATAGGCAGAAAGCAGAAAACAGTGTTAGAAATCATGATTTGACGTTACAGGTGATTTCATATAGGACAGCAGGTCACTAGGTTTCTTATCCAGAACTTCCAACTAACCTGCCTTATATCATAATGTTTGGATGTTTCTATGCATCTAGGCTAGCTTAGAATGCTGTCTAGAGATCTTTTAAAGGTTTTCTTTAGTGAGATTAATTTAACAACTAGTCAGATTTCTTTTCTTCGTTTTGCCTTGGAATTCAAATTACAAATTGCATGACTCATTTTAACATAAAAAAGAATGTACAATTTCACCAGAGAGCTCCTTATGCTCTCCGTTTCTTTTAAATTTGTCTCAGATTTACATAAGCCTATCATACACTGAGGATGTACTATCAGACAAGACAAAAAGCGCTTTGCTCTGATCACTAGCTCACAAAATAATTTTCACTGTAAAATTTCCTTTGCAGTTGCTAAATACGTATGTTTATACTTTTCTGCAACACAGAAAATGAATACTCACAAATTCAGATTATAACTGACGTGAATTCTTAGTTCCCGAAATATTATTTATAAAAGTTCGTATTATCTATAAAAGTTCGTATCATTTATAATATGTATCAGTAGTATACAAGCCAACTACTTTTGAGGCAAAAACTATAGTTAAAAGCAGGCAATTCAAATAAACTCCTGCTATTTTAATAGCTTTTAATGATAATTTAATGATAATTTGCATTTACGGAGTTATACAATGCACTGTTAACTATATTTCATAGTGAATTGCCAGGATGTGTGGAATTTGGGGAAAGGCTGGCAAAGAGTCTGGATGGTGCCGGTCTTGTTGAGGGATAATAGAAAAATCTATGGAGTGAAAAAAGTGCACATTTTTCAGAAACAGATGGGGAGAAATATTCAGAGAAACAGTCTGAAAGCTCCAACCAGATTACAAGATTAGTGGTAGCTACCATGAATCTATTAAGAAAGAATCATGCTAAGGCAATCAGACTCCCTATGGTAACAAAAGGGCTCAGGCAGGGAAAAGCAGCCAGTGCTGTGTCCTCGGTAAAGTTTTTGAAACTATCCTGCATAACATTCCTGTAAGGAAGCAAAGGAAAAGGCGAGATGAAATTTTGATCGGAAAACTGTGTGTGAGTTGACTGCGTGTGTGCTCACTGTCAGGATGGAGGGAGAACAGAGGGCAGCCTGCTCAGAGCTTCTGCTCGCCCTTGCTCTCCTTTTCTATTTGTGGTCAGCAGAGAACAGCTTATTAAACTTGTATGCAGCACACCACTCTAGGGGGACTGCAAGTATAGAGAGGATGTGAATTCTTACAGTTGGAGGAGTAGTACAAGATAAACACTGTAATTAAATAAGTACTGCAGTTAAGATATGTGCGAGGTATATTTCATAGAATGGTTTGGGTTGGAAGGGACCTCAAAGGTCATCGAACTAGATGACCCCTGCAATTCCAGCCCATATTTAAAGGGGGAGACCCGTGATTTTGCTTCTCTACCTGAACTAACCTTATGACTGTCCTGGTGCAGCATCATTCAGATAGAGTTTCTCCAGGTGGGGCTATATGCTATACATTTTAAAACAAACTGGGCTGCTTAGCTGTGTGTGATTTGCATTATAGTGCATTCCTGTTAAAACAATCTAACTATTCTAACTCCAATAATTGCTCTGACTGTGTGTCATTTATTTGCAGCAAAAATCTTTCTTTAGATATAAGACATAATCAGAACAGCTTTTTTGTTTGTTTATTTGTTGGTTTTATTCTTTTAGATTTAAGTTTATTGCAAGTGGGGTTTTTTTTGTTTTTTATTTTCATAAAATCATAGAAGCTTCATATTCCCCACCAGGCCAGCTTGTTTGTGAGGGCAAGGTCCAGCATAGTGCTTCTTCTCATTGGTTCCCCTGTTGCTTGGAGGAGGAAGCCATCCTCAACACAGGGCTTTATTTCAAGGGCAATTAGCTGCATTTTGAAGCAAGTAGTGACTAATTTCCACCCTCAGCTCTGTGGCAATGAGTTCTGAGTTCTTTTGACAAGATTATGCTACATTTAGCAAAATTCTCAGTGGATGCACTGATTAGACATATGTTAATTTCTCAGCAGCTGTCTTTTGAAAATTGACAGGTGACCTTCAAGACAATTACGCAGCTTCTTTCTTCATTTACAGAATCACAGAATAGTTTGGGTTGGAAGGGACCTTCAAAGGTCATCTAATCCAACCTCCATGTAACGAGTAGGGAAATATATTACTAAAAAATATTTATAGTGATAGATATTAAACTATTTGTGGTGAATTAAACTATTTGTGGTGATAGGAATTTAGGCTTTCATTCTGATTTTTCTCCAGAAATTATCTGTTACTTTTTGCTTCTATTTTTTCATCTCTTTCTTTTTCTGCTTATTTTCTGTTGAAGTTCTGTCATGCTTGGTATTCATCATTAAGTTTCATTATTATTTCATATTGTTTCATTCTAAATTAATAAAAACCCAGCATGAGACTGTTAGACTACAAATATTTGAACAGTGATTATGTGATGTGAAAACAGGCCATCACAGGTGTCTAAAGTTTATACTAAAATATTCCTACATCTGCATGTATGTGAACACAAACACTTGTTTTCACAAGTTATAATAAGGTGAATCAGTTCATTCAACTAGCATGCACCACATTCAATTAACTCTCAATCCCCTACAGACAATGGACTTTTTTTCTGGTTTAGTTTCAATTATTCAAATCCTCATAGAATTTTTTGTTTTCTACCACTAAGAGTCAGTAAGCAGTAGTAGTGGAGTCATTTGCAACAAAGCCAACCTGTTGACTGAAATGAGGTTACTTCTACAGCGCTTTTCCTCCGACTATCTGCAGATGAAAAATATTGAAAATCTTATATTCCAGTACAGGTTATAATGAAATCCGAGTCTGAAAATCTTCTCTCTTTAAGAGGTAGAAGGACTATTTTTAAGATATTGAACACTTGGTAGAACTGTCCATAGATGTGATTCCCCAAAGACCCAATTAGTGCAATGTTCACTCAAGCTCAATCTTTAAAGAAAATTTAAATACCTTGAAAATAAAGAAAAAATGCCTTTAAATGCCTTGAAAATGCCTTAAAATGCCAGAAAAAGATAATGAACAGACAGCAATTGAGCACTCTATTATGCCACTCTGTTTTCTTGATTATGCTTTCAAGTATCGCAATTATTGAAAAGGAAGGAAAAAATATTCTTATGTCATGTGGAAAACACTGTTAAATTAAGATGTGATATTGAGATTTATATGAAGAGCTCTTCACTAAAGTCAGATTTATTGCTTGCATCTTGTTAACCTTTATCCTCAGTCACTGACCATTTTGTTACACAGTGAGCCAGAGACTTCACATATACAGCTTTTCTAAAGTGCACTTGTCAGCTTCCACTATAAATCCTGACATTCATATCATCTCAGAAGCTTGATAACAAAGTACTGTGAGTACTCAGCATGATGTCACAGTGACAAAAATTAATTTCACAATTCTAAAGGGACACTATGAGTGTCATTTGCTAATTATGGAGAACAAATGGCCTTAGAGTAAAGTGGCACAAGACAAACATTGAAGACTTACTAGACTGGAAAAATAGTGTTTCAAAAGGCTCATTATCTGGAGAATCTCTGCCAGCATTATTATTAATAAAACAAAAGAATGAAAATAAAAGGCCGGTTCTGCCACTGTCCATAGAGAAGCATGAGGAGAAAGTGAAGTTTTCATGGAGTTATTTATTATGAGACAAGAACTGTGTTATTACAAGACAAGAATTGAAAATCATCAGTCCAGAACCCATCATTTTATATAGCAAACTAGAATGGTTTTTTCCTATGTGCATCACTTTACAATTCTCTACACTAAATTTCATATGCTATTTTCTTTGCTCAAGCATTCTCTTATAAGTCCTTTTGCAGTTATTCACTGCCTGCCCTTACTCTTTCTGTCTGAACTGTGTATCAGAAGCCAGCTTTGACACCTTCCTGCTCACACACTTTTCCACAACCTTTATGAATATGTTAAACAACACAGACATTGAGCCAACACCACACCAAACTTCACTGATGACCTCCCTTCATTCAAACAGTTGACTAACTATGCTTGTTTTCTATCTCTTTTTTTTGGAACAGTTATTTACCTATGGCAGAATTTTCTCTCTTACTCCACTGTAGCCTAGTTTCTTTAAAAGCACTTGCAAGTCACTATTAAAAGCTGTCTGAGATATAGGTACCAAAGAATGAAAAAACTAAGGAATGAAGGTAGGAGGCAAGCACTTATATCAGGTTTCAAGAAGGGAATCCCCTCCCCTGCTTTTCCTAGCCTTTGAAATTAATTGTTTGGCTTTTTCATGAAATTTGTCGTATTTCAAAAGATGATTTAACCCCAGGACACTCAGGGAGAGATGGGAGAAGTGGCAAAATACATACAGTTGAAAAATAAGAGTAACACATAATATTTGCTTTCTGTTTCTGCTTTGACAGTGATCTATGTCATCTGAGAATTCTGCACTCTTGACTGTCTTCGAACATTTCTCCTTTTGTTGGGAAATAATTGATTTCATAGTGCATGTGCTTCAAGTCCACTGTAAAAGCTTTTACTCTACCTTTTTCTCATACTCTCATTCTCATCCATTCCCTTGATTTGACAATTTACCACACTTCCTGTATTTATATTTCTCATGTTTTTGTCTTCAGCTTCTTTCTTAAAGCCTCCGGTTTTATGCCTCTGATTTTACTACAAGCTATTTAGTCTCCTTAGTGCAATGTTCTAAGCAATTCAGCATTTCTTATAACATGCACAGAAATCAAGTGCATGCTTGTTACAAGTGTAACCACAGGACTTATCTGAGTTCATTTAAGGATGTTCCTCTCCCTGTTCTTCAGAAGCCTGTGTAACTATTTAGGAATATTTCACTGAAGACTGAACAATACATTCATTGTTATCTGAATAAGATATTGCAATCTTGGAAAATCTAGGAGTTAAAAGCAAAGTTCATATTCACTTACTTGAGAATCAAAACCAGTCTTTGTTCTGAAAAAAACTTCTTGCTTGAAGAAATTAATATGTTTAAGCCTCCAAAGTTCATATGCATTTTTTTATTGTTCTTAGGACATGTGAATAAATTTCTGGATAGCTTTGAGCTTATATTAACTAGTTAATTGGTCAGAAGAAATGCAACAGCAGTGTAAATCACAACTACTATGATACTGAAGATTCCATACATATCAGATGCAATGGCACCACTTAATGCCGTAAGACAAGAGAGAATCAGGTGTTTTGGTTTTGTCGTTCTTTTTTCCTCTGAAATGAATACAGTATTACTCATTTTCCTCAAGCTACAAAATTACCAATTTGTCCATTTTGTCCCATTGAAAAGAACTATTTTTAGTTTTCAATAAAAGTTTTGTATTTCCTCAGGCAATCTCATGCTCATATAAAGCAATGTAATTATGTAAATGTAAGACAGGGAATATGAGGATAGGGTTAGCAGTCCAACATTTAAATATCACAGTAGTATGAGCTGTCCCCATAGCTCAGCTGAATGAGTTCAGGAGAAATAAAAGCCTTTAAGTTCACCCTCAAAATACTCATATTTGGATGCAAGCTTGCAACCAGCACCACTGCACTGAGAATAAACTGCTGCTCACCCACATGAAAAGAGGCTGATGAATCCCCATTAAATACAAGTGCCTAACTGAAATGCAGAGGTCTTTGTCATCAAGAGAATTTAACCTATTTAAGGTTTTATAGATAAGCACTGTGGCCTTCAAATAGATATGGATCTGAAGTGAATATTAATTTAATATTGAAGTAATGAATTCATATGATAGAGTGGGTTTTTTTCTCACAGCAGACAGGATTTTTTAATATCTTTATTTTCTGGATGGTTTATACAAATATAGGGGTGGACTTACCTAGAGGTTATTAAATATACTGCCCTTCTGTTATTTCAGTCTTCAGATGGGGTTCTTTTGAGATATTTTGTTAAAAAATCTTGACCATTAATATCATTTTTTGCTAGTTTTAAATAAAAGTGGAAATTCTCAAGAAAATAATTGTTGTGTTAGAATTTCTATTATATTAAAATACTCAGATGATAAAAATATTCTGAGTAAAAAATTTTCAGACATATGCTCATTTTACAGCATTATGTCATGCTTGCCACTAGTAAACATTAATGCAGAGCCTTGTGCTCATGCACCTACTCAGATGCCTGCAGATCTTTTCCCATGTTTAGCACTGAAATCAGAGTTCTAATGTCAATCCCAACCAGACTAACTCTCAGCAAATCTAATATGCTGTAAGTCTCAAGACAGGATGGCAAAAAGGCGTCTTGCATGCAGTCTTGCTTCCGAAGTATGACTGTTGGTGCTCTAGGACTAGTTTTAGGCTTTACTGTCCCATTCAACTGTAACTGGGCATGATGTATTAGCAGTTTCTTCTCTGATTTACAGTCCATCTGGAATATATTTTCAGGTTAATGAAAAGTTTATGCTTAGCTGACATTTATAAAGTCTAAAATCAGAAGGTAAGGAATTCAAACAGAATATGAAAGCCAAGCGAAGGAAACTGAGTTGCTTACAAATTTCTTGGTGCATGAAGCTCTGTAAAATTAGAGCTATGTCTGTGAAGAGCTTTCCCTCCCAGAGGCCTGCTCCCACTGAAACAAAAGCATCAGGCTTGCACAAAACAGTGTTAACAGGCTACACTTGCTTCTAGACACTTTTCTTAAAACTTAAAAAGAAAACAAAGTGCCAGTTATCTTCCTTGTGATCTCTGTACGGGAATCCACACTGTGTTTAAAATCGGCTTGTAATTTACTCTTACATAGCTAAGGGTGTCTATAGTAAACACTGAGGCAATATAAACTTTCAGTCTGTATGTGAAAGAATAAAAGAAAAACTAAAGAACATGTTGAAAAAATAATGAATGTGAATCAAGAGATATTACTACACTTTAGAAAGATAAAATAATTAGAAAGAAAATTTTAAAACTAAGTTAATTAATAGTCAGAATCTATTCTTACTTTCTTACCATCACATTACATATGTCTTCTAACAGCTGGAGATTTAAGTTCTTGATTATTACTGAAGTTTTTTATACCTTTTATTTGACAAGAAAAGCACTTTCTCTTGCCTTTTTTTTAACCATCACTTTCAAACAAAGGGAAAATCAGACACTTTAAGCTTCAAGACCATTACTACAAAGATTTCTAAGTCTTCAGTCCTAAGAGTGTAAGGACAAGCCTGTCACAGGTTCTTACTGACCCAAAGAAGGGTCAGTAAGAACATTTTGGGTCAGTTCATTTAGGGCAGTACAGACGTATGTCACTGGCAAGAGGTCCCTCGCAGCACGTTGCTTTTTTTTTTTGCATGGCATGGATGTTCATATATTTAGCATAGTAATATTTGCAAGCCAAAATGCTTTGCAGAATAATGTAAATTGCTGCTTTTAAAGGGGAAGTTTGTGTAAACTTATGTTAATGTCAGGTTAATATAGCAATTATATTAACAAGCACAGAATTGCTTAAACATTAGGAAATGAATGCAAAATTTATCTAGGTGATGCATATTTATAAAGCACATACAGATGCATATCATAAGCTATATTTCTTTATTTTAATAAGAAATGAACAATTTGCATCAGCATAAATACATTTCTCAGATTTTCTTTATTAAAGGACATTCACCTGAAGCTTCTTTTGGCTGTTTCAGAAAATGTTTACAAAATATTTTTATTTCTAATTCTTGTAGAATACTTGGAATTCTATTTTTCTGGCTAGTATATAGAAAAAGAAATATAAATCCAGACAAACTAAAAGCTGTTGCTGAAAGCATAATGTCAAAGATGTCAAATGATAACCAGTTTTAATGTGCCATGTCTTTGTATCAGCACCTTTTATCTTCAGCATCTTGTATCTTCATACTTTGGGGTGCCTATAGGGTGTAATGAAACAAAGATATGAAATACCATATTGCATCATTGACCTTACTCTTATTCTGGATCTAAGATTCAGCTATAATCTCTAAAAAATATTGTTTCATTTTCCCATTGCAAAGGCAAGTTAGAAGTACCCAACATAAGCACATGCACACCTCATTTTGCCCAAAAGCTGCAGTTAAGTTTCCAAATTTTCAAATTCTCTGTGAACCAAGTCTAAACTCAGAATCTTTTAGTGCTGGTTCCAACTCTACAATAAATAATTGCTTTACTCACACAGTATGTTCTTGGCATTTCCTGCATTGCCAAGTTTTGGTACCCAAAATGATTTCAGAGATATCCTTAAAGGAATTATGTCTCATTTATGTTTGCATGTAATTTTGCTCTCCTCCTTCCAAAGTTTCGGAGGCCATTTCATACATCTCTGAGGGGGCTAGCCTTGAGGAAAAGTGACCCCTTTGTTGCATCTGTTTTTTCCAAGCTGTGTTTTACGTCTTGTGGTGTCATCAACCAGTGTATCAAAAGCATTACTACAGTTGACTTTACTTATTTTCTCCTGGCAGTATCCTCAGGGTTGATAAATCGTCCTGCTTTCATGTAGAAGGAAATGTATTTATTTGAATCCTATATATAAGTTTATGAATTCATGGCATTCAACAACAGTGACTAGAACAACAAGCAGAGGCTATTATATCAATTAACCCTGAAGGGATTATTGTTGGTATGTGTTCTCTTGTCATTAACTATCTGAGGTCTGAAAATATATATTACTAATAAGAACAACATGCAGCTCAACAGTCCCCAGAGAAGCATCAAGTTTACTGTCATGCAAACTAAAAACTAACAGCATTTATATTTGCCTGCATTTTTAATGAGTCTAAAATGATGTACATGTTTCTGCAAGCAAACATGGAAGACAAATGTTGCTCATAGATAGTGTGAGGAAAGAGAATTAGAGACACAGAAAAGAAATAATCTTTCTGTCTTGCTTGCTTTTATACCACACTTTTTTGTTTGAGCTTAATTAAGCTAAGACCACTGTCTTAGTGATATTTGTTCAAAGAATCATAAGGTGAGTTTCATTTAGCTGTAATTCCCAGTTCTAGCTCTCACACAAAAATAACTAAATTGATAAGGAACATGAGAAGCTGAAAAAAATGTCAAGGAGAGGAGCATTATTTCAAAGCTATGAGAAAAATTTATTTCAAGCAGTCTAACTCCCAACGCAACCTTATGCCAGGGCTGTTACAGACCCCACAGACAGTCTTTCTGACTGCCTGTTCTACTTGAGATGCAAGCAGTCATGCTTTGGCACTTCTGTCTACCTCGGTTCTTCCATTGCTCAAATGTCCATTTTACACCAACGTCAGTCTTTTCAATGGTCGCCTAAAAACAAGCTGTAAGATACATGTATTATAAGCTCTTTGGAACAGGAAATAGATCTGCTTAAATCGGTTTCTAGAGTCTTTAGACAAGAAATCACTAGCCTACCTTGCATTACAATAGATATGACAAATGCTCCCAATAAATGGAAGCACATTTATCTTACAGTTGTTAAACCTGCTGTCCTGGGTTCAGCAGTAACAGTCATTTTTTCTCTTCCTTAGTAGCTGGTGCAGTGCTGTGTCTTTTAACTTTCGGCATGGGAACAGCGTTGGTAACACTGATGTTTTCAGTTACTCCTCAAATGTTTAGTCTGATCAAGGACTTTCTAAGCCTCATTCTTTGCCAGGGAGGAGGGGAAGCCAGGAGGAAGCAGAGATAGGACACCTGACCCAGGCTAGCCACAGCACATCATGCCCAGAATGTAGAACTGGGGGCAGTTACCCGGAAGGGCTGGTTTTCTGCTGAGGTTCGGGCTGGGCGTCTTGGTTGATGGGGTGGTGAGCGGTTGTATTCTCTTCCCTTGTTATTTCCTTTATCATTATTATTATTGGTCTCTTTCACAGACACCCCCTTGACGTGGGGAAAGAGCTTGTGTGACCTTGTGAGGTTGTGAGTTATGCTGATGGTGGCATATGCTTCTGGTAGGGTCTCCCATGTCAGACAGGTCTCAACTGAAGGGTCAGACAAAGCGTGTCCATGGGCAGGATGGGCTCA
>JANHGB010017289.1:21815-40224 GCA_026283785.1 Coracopsis vasa
ATTATTATTGGTGGTAGCAGTAGTGATTTGTGTTATACCTTAGTTACTAAACTGTTCTTATCTCAACCCGTGGGAGTCGCATTCTTTTCGATTCTCCTCTCCATCCCTCCGGGAGCCAGGGGGGAATAAGGGGGGAGTGAGAGAGCGAGGTACGTCATTCTGATTTATTGCTGATTTGGTTTAAACCATCACATCTGCATCTGCATGTCCCAAGCAGATGAGTTCTCAAATCACTTGGCTGTAATTTTAGAGAAATGCTGAAAATTTATCCTATGGATAGCTGGTATAGAGCCCAGACCTATCTATCATAGGAGTGCCCCAGCGAGCTGCTCCATAGTAGCCCTCAATTTGCCCACTTCAATCAGTGGGCAGAAAACAAGGAGCAAACAGTCCAGGAACCAGCATGGGCTCAACATCCTCTTCTGCTGCTACCAGGGATCATATGCTCTAGATTATTCTATAACCAAGAAAGTGGTGCTGATTACTGACTCAGTGCCAAATGCCTGTTTACTAACTATTTGTCTCTGAGTATAACTGAATTAGGAAATATGTTTCTATTTGTGCTGTCATTTTATTATGTACATTAATTGGATTTCATATGACATGTCACCCAGGGTGTTATTTGTACATAGAAGGAGGGATATTGAGCTCAATCTCTCTTATAATGTGTATTAATGAAATTAAAACACAGCCAATAAATTGATGTAATTTGCCAGCACACATTAATTTCCATGTCTGAGTTCCTGAAGAACAAGTTGCGCTAACATATACAGTTAAGAAAAGTTTCAATGCTATGTTTCTGAATGGCCTTAAATTCCTTTTGAAATATTTTGGTAAAGTTGCTACATTAT
Source organism: Coracopsis vasa (assembly GCA_026283785.1). Lineage (NCBI taxonomy): Eukaryota > Metazoa > Chordata > Aves > Psittaciformes > Psittacidae > Coracopsis > Coracopsis vasa. The sequence continues at coordinate 22,667 of JANHGB010017289.1, forward strand.
TCAAAATGTAGTGGTATATTCTTTACAAAATTCAATTCAATCATCTCTTCCAGAGTTGCTGGCACTTCAGAATCTACACAGGCAATCCATATCAAAGAAGCTATTCTAGCATATTCCTTCAGCAGCCATCTGTATCATGTGATAAGTTGATCCTTCTTTTTTCTTCTGCAATACAAGTGGCAGAGTCAGTAATTTTGCTGGAAAAAACTGCCTCTGGCCATAGATTTCTGTGCCTGCAGGTTTCTTTCCTTTTTTTTTTTTTTTTTTTTAAAGAGATTCTCTACCTGCACTGAACGAACCTCTCTGGCTGGTTTTTCAAATATTAATAAAACTTTGTAGAGGAAAAAAGACACTTAATTTTGTTAGGTTTCTGTATTTTTTTTTTCTCAAACCTGTTGACAGTTGTTTCATAAAATAAATGAAACTGAAATTCACCTCTCGATGACATAAATCCCCTGCCAATAGAAGATAAATTCCCCTTTCACTGTCCACAAAGGAAACGTGCTCCCACACAACCAATGTGGCTGTGCCCTTGATAATTGCTCATTCCTCTCTGTTAACTGTAAATCTTCAGGGAACTACCTTAGCTGTTCCAAACTGGAGATCTATTTGCTGACTAATGCTTGTGTACAGCCTTTTTCATATACATATCTCAAGCACTTCGGTTGAGACAAAACTCAATGTGGTTTAGTACATATAATAAAGTTGGTAGTGGTGCTTGGTTTGTGTGGTAAGGTTTTGGTAAGGGGCGGAGCTTCTATGAGAAGCTGCTAGAAGCTTCCTCTGTGTCCGATAGAACCAATGCCAGCTGGCTACAAGACAGACCCACTGCTGGCCAAGGCCAAGCCCATCAGCAACAGTGGTAGCACCTCTGGAATAACATAGTTAAGAAAGGGGTGGGGGAAAAGCCCAGCAACAGCTGCAGCTGAACAGAGATGTGAGAATATCTCAGGGAAACAAGTATGCAGACACCAAGGTCAGTGTGAGGAGGAGATACTCCAGGCATTGGAGCAGAGGTTACCCTGCAGTCCGTGGTGCAGCCCATGGCAGTCTCATTATGTGTCCTTGCAGGCCAGGTAGGTCCGAAGTGGTACAGATCTTGTCCTGCAGCCCATGGAGGAGCAGATATCCCCCTGCAGCCCACAGAAGTACATGGTGGAGCAGATACCCACTTGCAGCCCATACAGGAGCCTACAATGGAGCAGGGGGATGCCTGACGAAGGCTGTGACCCAGTGGAAGCCCATGCTGGAGCAGGCTCCTGGCAGGACCTATGGACCTGTGGTGGACCCATACTGAAGGACTGCACTCCATGGGAGGGATCCATGCTGGAGCAGGTAAGGAACCACAGCTCGTGTGAAGGACTCACATTACAGAAGTTCATGGAGGATTGTCTCCTATGGGGGTGACCCTATGCTGGAGCAGGGGAAATGTGAGGCGTCCTCCCTTGAGGAGGAAGGAGCAGCAGAGACAATGTGTGGTGAACTGACCATAAGACCCATTCCCTGCACTGCTCAGGGAGGTGAGGTAGATAGCTCAGGAGTAAAGTTAATTCCAGTGTGCTGCTTCTGGCTGAGACAGAGTTAATTTTCTTTATAGTACCTGTTAGGGAGCAATGTTTTGGATTTGTGCTGGAAACAGTGTTGATCACACAAGGATGTTTTCCTCATAGCTGAACAGTGCTTGCACGGAGTCAATGTTTTTTCTGGTCCTCCCCCCCACCCCACCAGTAAGTAGGCTGGGGATGCACAGGGAGTTGGGAGGGGACACAGCTGGGATGGCTGACCCCAACTGACCCAAGAGATATTCTGTACCATAGGACATCATGCTCAGCATATAAAGCTGGGGGAAGAAAACAAAGGAGGGATGTTAAGAGTGATGGTGTTTATCTTCCCAAGTTGCCATTCCACATGATGGAGCTCTGCTGTCCTGGGGATGGCAGGACACCTACTTTCCAGTGGGAAGTGGTGAATGGATCCCTCGTCTTGTTTTGCTTACATGCTCAGCTTTTGCTTTACCTATTGAACTGTCTTTATCTCAACCCACGAGTTTTCTTGCTTTTACACTTTTATTCTCTCTCCCATCCCACTGGCTGAGAGTCAGTGAGCGGCTGTGTGGGGCTTAGTTGCCAGCTGGGGTTAAACCATGAAGCCCATGAAGAAGAGAGGGGTAAGAGTTTTAAGGTTTAGATTTTGTTTCTCATTGTCCTACTCTGATTTCAGTGGTAGTAAGTTGAACTAATTTCCTGAAGTTGAGTCTGTTTTGCTTATGATTGTAATTGGTGAGTGAACTCTCTCTGCCCTTATCTTGACCAATGGGCCTTCAGTTATATTTTCTCTCCCCTGCCCAGCTGCAGATGGAGTGACAGAGAAGCTTTGGTGGGCACTTCTTGTCCAGCCAGGGTCAACCCATCACAGTAGACATGCACTGGGATTTACATTTCAGTTTTACATTGTACAAAAGCAGCAGTCAAATTCACATATATTATAAATATAAGTATGACTGGAATCTAATGGTAATCATAATAATAAATATTGATAAAGAGCTGAAGTAATTCTCAGATTACACTAGTTAAGCACATGATCCAAGAGCCAGTGAGTAGATGAAAGGTTTTATTGAATTAAGTTGCCTTGCAATCAGCCTCTAAGAATATCTTGAATCAGAGGGAAAATATAAAGGTCTGGATATTTAGCTCAATTTTTGCACAAAAATTAAAAAAATATCTCATGATATTTGGATTCTTAGTCAACAGAACCGTGTCAGAAAGGAAGCTAAAGCTTGTGCTGCCAGGGCTGCAGATGGGCATATTTTACCTGAGAAACTATGGTATGAAAATGCCAGGTACTTGTTTAATTGTTAGCAACATTTGCCAAACTCCTTTCTCTGTCCTCAGAAGCAGGAAAATGGATAGCAGAGATTAGTATTCATAGTACTGATTCTAATAACAAATGCCAGACTTACATGCAATACTGTAGTATGCTTAATGGCTCAAATATGACTTTCTAAGACATAAAACAGGTTTTCTACAGATGCTAAACAAACCTGTCATTATGTGTGTGGATGTAAGAAGGCATTTTATTGTTGTACTGGAAGAGTATGTACATTTTCAACTGAAGTAAGCAATTATAATAACGTTCATTAATACTTCCAACACAGGCATATTAGAATAAACTGATATCTACTTCTGACAGTCTTTGTCTTTTAGTAGATAGTGCTATATTATATACATATAAAAAAATAGCATCACTTTTATGTTTGAGACTGATCTTTTGCAGTAAAAATAACCAAAAAACATTTCCTTAGCTGACAACTTCACATAATAAAGCCCTTATCCAATTTTTCTTATGCACACATACAACTTAGGTATGCTTTTAACATGAAAAAAGAATTACTTGACAAGGTAAGCTCCAGAAATGAAGTCACAAAAACCTTGGGTGCAGACACTTAAACAAGAGGGAATATTTTGTACTGCACCACAGATCTTGGGTTTTACAGTTTGAATCCAAGTCTGATCAGCATAAATGTTTCACAGGTATTTAATTTCCTTGTTTGTGATCTACAGGTAGGCTATTCATTTTAAAATACAAAAAAATAGTGTGGACAATATACTGGTTTATTATTCCACTGTGAAAGTGGAGTAAATGTACAAATACTTTGGAAATCCTGCAAGAAAACTCATTTTTCCTCAGGGTCTTCTGATTCTCATTGCTTCTGACAGTGGAAACTTGAGATAATAAACTTGTTCCACAATGGCCAGAGCATGTTTCCTGTCTTTGTAAGTGCTGAAATTGTCTAATTCTGAAGAATGCAGGGACTGGGAAAAGATAGTGTAAGAATGCATCTTTACCCAAAGTCCGCAAACATTTCTCATTGAATTTTGCTAAAATGTGGAAGAAATTATCTTTATTATTACAAAAAAAAAAAAAAAAGTAAGAAAAATCTTTCCAGTAAACCTCCAAGGTTTTGATATATTGACATTTAATTATTTCTTAAATGATCACTTAAAGAATCACATCCAGTAGCTTAAAATGGAAATGTTTTTAAGCAAGACAGAGTAGTCTTGCTACACTGAATCACTGGCATTTTACTGCCACTATCAAGAAACACAAAGTGCAAAAAAGTCTTGTCCACTCATTGTAAATATGCATTAAACTCATCTTTTTATGTTGTTTTTTTTTTTTTAACTCTCAGTTAAGGCTTATATAATGACAGGGAAAGTCACAACAGAACATGTACATCAGGTTTTACAGACAGCTGAAGGCCTATATTCTTCATCATATGTCTAAACTATAAATACCTGGAGGCTTGTTATCAGTCTAGCCAATTACATATGATCCCATGCACAACCTTTTGTCTGCGGAGGTGGAGAGTGCATATTCACATACATATATATGCACGTATACACAGAATATTGGTTAGGAATGAAATTAAGAAATATTTTCTGTAATTGTTTCCATGTACAAATTCCCTGTTAACATGGACGTCATAATTAATGATGAAGCACAACCAAAATTCAAATTATAAAAGTTTTGGAATGTTGCAATGAAGCTCTTCTTATTTACCTTTAGTGAACAACGTCTTAAGTGTACACAGAGGTACCTCTATGCAAAAAGCAGACCTCAGCTGCATGTGAAATTAGCCATGGTTTGTTCTCTAGTGATTGCAGTGAGCAAGTGTGTTTCAATGCTGGAAAAAAATTCTGTATCCACCTCAAGAAAACTGCAGGCAACATCTGCAGCCCTGTACTCTCTATTGCCTATAAAGGGATACCTGAGACATGAACAACAGTAGTGTTCGACAAATATTTCCGTAACAGCAGGCCAACTGATAGAATCAAGAACCACAGGCTGTAAATCGTTTAAAGGACATACAGCAACAAAACACACAACTGCATGTCAAATAGTATAAATTCACGCAACTCGTATACGTGGGAAAATAGTACTGATATTTAATTGCTTCTTAAATTATGAGATTATCACTAGGGTAAATCACTGCAAGAGCTCAAGAAAAAAAATTATTTTGAAAAAATACAATTACTGACACTACAAATATTGAATTACAAAGATACTGTGCTTTATCCTTCTCTACTACCTTACTTCATTTACAGGATATGCCCTTTTAAAATATAGAGCAGACATTGTGATGAGAATATGTATTTGTCCTTGTCTACAGACTCATTTAGGACCTTGGGTGGCTTCAGTTATGCCTCCATCAACTTTCAAAAAGATTTACCTTCTTTAACGTGGAGTACTTCTTATCCCTAGACTAACTATCCAGTTCAGGTTAGAGTTTGTGCATCATCTGTAGCCAGAGTGCCCTATATTCCATTAGGAATTCACAATCAACTACAAGTATTATTTACCCACTACACTGCACACACTGTAAGATGGAGAGGAATTAATATCAAGCTTATTTTTTAATTTGCCATCTGGAATAATGCTCCATAATTTACACCAGGGATACAAATGTATTTTTTTAAAAAATGCACAAAGCATACCAGCGTTACTTACACATGCGGCTCTTGAAAAAAAAACATTCAATGAAATAAAAGACAAAATACAGGCACTGATTTATGACAAAGCTATTGCACTCATTAAACTTGGAAAGCATTAGCATAAATGTGAAACTAAAAAAATATAAGCTTTGAAAAGTGAGTTGAGTGTTTGAGTAAGAATATTTTTCATTTGCTCATCTTGTCTGATAATAAAAAAAAAAAAAGGCAAAAGACATTTTTCTGTATTCTTTTTAATGGCATAGTTCCTTAATAGCAAAATATAACAAAAGGAAGCTGTTTGGTGTAAAACTTAGGATTTTATCTCCTATTTCATGTGAGTATATGATGTGCATATTGCAAATAATAATAATGAACAGTTCATTTATCCTGAGTTATTTGTCAAACAGAAGTAGTAGAGTCATTTGTCACTGCTGTCAGTAGCTTAGCCTATCACTGGCTACTGCTTGCACAGTCCTCTTCCTCCCTGCCAAGAACAGCTCTTCTAGTCAGCAACTGGAAAAATTTGCCAGCTAAACTGCTTCAGGCTGCAGTCTTGGTTTTGACTCCACCTTGCTTCTAGACCGCAAACCCAGCTCTTGAGCCTACCTCCCCAGTTGCAGATCAGCTCATCCAGCCTTGATCCACCCTGCCTGTTTCTTGCCTCAGATTCTGTTGTATAAATAAATCTCCCATTTGTGACTTCAGCCTGATCCAAATTGCACCCTTATCTATGTCTTTATTTAGGCTTGGCTTACACAGTCTGCTTTTGGATCCTCTCCTCAAATTCCAGATATTGGCCAGAAATATCAATAACAAAAGGCTATTCAACTCATACATAGCATATATGTCTTCATTACCTTATTTTATTTAATCTGTGAATTACTGAATGCCCCTAATACTGCTAATACTAAAATGGTCCGGGATCTTAACTACTATTAATGCTTGTCCACCTGTAACTTGTTATCACAACTGTGACAGAAACGAAACAAAAAAGGAACATCTCTTCTAGTTGAAGAAAACTTCTATTATATTTTGGAAATGACATAATGTCAGGCTAGTGGACTCTGACATTTTTTACAAGACAAAGATGGGATTTTGAACCCGGTGAATGAATATGAACTGAAATGTACTGAATACTGCTTCCATGGACTTCACGTGAGACCTGCTGTGGTCTTTAACTGTTTTTTCACTGTCTCATGAAATTGCAAGAGAATACACAGTTCTAGTTCCAGGATTTGGATTTTCACTGAATTATAGAAGGGACATCTTCCATGCTCTGTAATTTGGCACTGCTGTATACTGACATAAGTATAGGCACCTCAATATCAGCAGATACACACTAATCAGAAAAAAAGAAAACACCTGGATTTTTGTCATATGGCAGAAGCATTTCTCATAAAGGAAGAGGCCAGATTAGATGGATTTCCTACTTTGGTGGCTTTTTCTGTCCTTCCTACTGCAAGTGGAAGGTGCTGCTGTGAGGAATCACACTTGCATGATCTCGGGCTGCGATGGGGTGTCCTTGGTGTGATTTGCACCTGGCATCCCTGCCTTGAAACTTATAAGCCAACTGGAAAAGAGCAAAGATACTAAATAAAGGACTGAAATCAAGAGACCATTAAATAATATACACAGTAACGGAGGTTTTGAGTTCTGGATCAAACTGCATTATTACGACTGTTGTCACAGCTGCAAAATGACCTGTACACTACAACCCTCCTTATCTAACATTCTAGAATTGATATGGAGCTATTTTCGTTAGAGCTACTTCTTTCACTTAAGGCTACTTCTATTTCCTAATTTTGCTAAGGAGCCAGGCCTCCTCACTAGAGAGTGCTGTCAACCCTTTCTTTGCTGAGACCTGTGAGCTGCAAGTTGATTAAAGTGGCTGAATGAGAAGATCTTTAAAATGGAGCAGCTTTAGTTCTTTCCTCCAAGATTGAAGTGTGGATAGCAAAAATTAAAATGGATTTGTGTGCTTGATCTTAGGTTTTATTTTACTTTTTTTTTATTAATTATTAGCTTTGTCAATATATCTGACTTCCCATTCTGAAGAAACAACTGTTCTGTTTACATCTTAGCCTGTTTCTGGACACAGAATGTGTTGACATCCCCAGGTATGAATGCAGATCCCTCAGCTCGCTTGCTTTGAAGTTATCTCGAACATTTTAAAAATCTCAGCTTTGTTGTTTCATCTAGCGTTTTCAGCCTAACACTGTAGCAAGTCCCCTGTCACCAACCAGACTCGGGCAGCACATTCATAAAATGAACATACCCTCATCCTAACATTTCCCACTTTATCACTCTAATCCTAGTACCAAGCACTTCACTTTAATACCTTTAAATAGGAGTGAATAAGAATCCTCTTGAGCTTTGTGTGAAGATTCAAGGTGGCTGATATTCATTATAAAATATTTTGTCCTTTTCCAAATGAAAAGCTGCTTTCTAAGAAACTAGATCGGATTGTACACCAGGAAAAGTTTGAGTTCCCACACACTTAGAATACTCGTTTGATTAAATACATCCCTAATACATACAAGCTACTAATACTTTTTAATTTTAAAAATTCATGTGACTTATCTCAGCACAAATATCTCCTCTGGAAATGGTTTATCATTAAGTAAATATGATAAATTTTTTTCATCTGCAAGTCAGTTTTACCGAGGGTGATGATTTGCTGCTTCTAAATGACAGCAATAACCACTCATACAAAAATGGAAGCAGCATGTCATTTTAAGTAAATAGAGTTTATATCCCCATAGTGACACGAATAAGCTTTTCGCTTTATTGCTTTTTGACAAAGCTGTAGATGCAAACAGACATTTGCTGAGGCAGCAGAAAATGTTATGATTTACTTCTGACATATATTATATTGTATTTGGTGCAACACACACAAGATACAATATTGATTTCTCATATGCACTGTAATTTTAACCAAAATGTTCAAATGGATTCTGTCATGCCTGAATAAACATTAGATATCACAGTGACTTGCTAAATTCCTGTTATATTGTCAGATACTTGTATTATGCTTCTTCCACATTGATACTTATATAAGGATTTGAACTCTAAACGTAATCTTGCACTTTATAAACTCTTCTCCTGCAGTGGTGGTGTGCATGTAGAAAAGGATATGAATGTTGCAGCCAGTCAGCAGATGGCATAGCCAATCATCTTCTTCTGTGCCCTTGTGCCTTATGCTGTGAAACTGACACAACTAAGCATAAGATAAGAGGGTACGGACAAAAAATTTTGCTACTGGAGCACCTACACCATGCAATCTCCAAGGAGTTTCTATATCTCGGGAAAAAGGCTCTATCCATTTTCATTTTTTCTTCAAGACTTTTCAAGGTTTACGCATAAAGTGAACATAAAGTTAAGTATTTTGTCAGTTACGGTGCTTCGTCTGATGTAGGCAAGAGTATTTCTTTTGTTATATTTTTGATAAACTTCTACTAATTAAAATGGAAATTATTTCTGTCACTTAAAGAGACATTATTTTAACTTTTAACCTGGTTACCAGCTTTCTGAAAGTCAAAATTTTTTTTATTTTCTCTGCTTCTAGAGTCAGATGATTGTGCAAGTCTTATTTTACATTTCCTATAAATTTTGAACCTTCTAAATTATGGACATAAGTCTAAATGTCTCTAAAGTTGCACCTAAATATTCAGAAGCTCAAAGAGAAATAATCTAAAAGAGTACTTACTTTTAAATATTATTAGTTGTAAACCAAATTCATAGTTTATTCATGAAGTCATGAAATAGCAATTCTTCATACTGCTGTGTCTTAATTACTGTTGATATTTCAAATCTCCTAGGTAGTAGAAATGGCTGTTAGTCAGCTTTAATTTCCTTTCTAGTAAGCTTTATTTCCATGGTATAAAGCCACATTCAGAATGATGCTGTTTCTTAGCAATCACAGTTAAATATGTGATAATCTATATCTATCTACAGATATATATAAGCAAGCACACTCTTTAACAAGCAGTGAAACATCCATTAATTTTAATTGTATGAATTAAAATACCTTTTAATGTATTCTATTTCTATTCTAGAATGGTTGCTTATGGAGACTGCATTCTATATGCAAATACTGTTGAAAATTTGTATTTGTGAGGGTTTTTTGTATAACAGACTTGCCAACTACTACAATTTTCATAAACTAATAAAAGACATTAATTGAATACTATAAAACTGAAGTGGATTTTTGAACAACTTGTGAATAACTTAAAAGATTCTTAAAGGCTTGATAATTACTAAATGCTGGAGTACTTTACTGTAAATCATCACGGAAAAATATTATTCATCTAATGAAAGACCAGGCCAGTAAAAATGGTGAAGTATACCTGTCTTGAAGTGAAAAGTCTTCCTGAATGGGAACATAATAGCAGCTTTTCCTGCCTGTTTTCCGAATTCCTACCAAAGGCACAGTGTCATTATTGCATGCAGGGTTGAGAGTATTTATCAATGTGCTAACGAGGCTCCAAAGGAATAAACATATTTAGAGTCTATTGGTGTAAAATAGAAATCAAAAGCTGTGTATTTCATAGTATACATTTGACTGTTTGCTTTCCCTGTCCCTCATCTGAACACTTACAAATATTCCAGTGTACGTCCTGTTAAAACAGAAAGATTTACTTTTTTTAGTCTCTGAAACATTAAGTTTCTTAAGCAAATATTTTGCCTTTTGACACAATAAAATTTGCATCAGAGAAACCTTTTCTGGAGGAAGGATAATCCTAAACCTGCCTGCAAGTGTTTAATCTGCCTTCTGTTTGGGGTTCAGTAATATCTGTGGTAAGTTATTTATTGCAATACAGTACTCTGTGATCAGAAAACCAAAACAAGCTGAGAGAAAAACCTGCACAATGACTTACCAGAATCCAAATAAAGAGGAATTAAGGCAGCTAGCAGAATCATAACAGATGTCCTGCTTCCCTGTGAGAAGTACAGAAATAGGATCAATGGCAAAACTGATGGGAAAATGAATGAGATACTTCATGTCACATTAACAACCCAAAGTATTCTCATAATTCTCTGTGTGCAAATCACCTTCAGTTTGGGTTCTGTTTTGTTTCTTTCTTCTTCAGAGTGAAACTCAAATCTCCTTCAAAATGCTTAGAAGGAGATTTAAGCTAATTTGCCTTTTTAAACATGTTCTCCATTTCATGTTTATCATTTATTCAAATCTTAGGTCCAATAATCAAAAATTATCAGAATGTGAAGGTTAGAAAACACTATTCATAATTTATACTTTAAATATATACTTATTGTACATATATATATTAAAAAACAACTGATGGATCCAAACTGAAAGGATTCCCTGAAAATCTTCAGCTATTTGAACCCATCTTGTTACTTTCATATACATCACAACTTTAGACTCTCTGAGATATATATTGTTATTTTAGGCACTGACTGCTGGCACTGAATTTGCTGAATTTTTTGGGGGTCCAATACCTAACAGATTTTCCAAAAAGTGACGTCTAATGTTAAATGCATAATTCTTCAGTATTCCTATACGACAGTGGTCGTCTTCTCAGACACGGAGATATAGTGTTCATTAATATGTGGGAACTAAGCTCCTCTAAAAATTGCGCTGCTTTATTCAGATACTTAATTAAAAATTTATGCTTTTAATGTTAGCATCACCACAACAGGCTTTAACTACCTATCTGCATCAGCTCAAGGATATGGGATTGAATGCTTGTCCTTAGTGATATTGAATCTGCTTCCCCAGATGAAAAATAAAGACTTCTTGGATACTTGCAGAAGGAGCTCACTACCTCATTCTACTTCTAATACTTTTGCAGAGGTGTTTGCATGAAATGAAATTCTGTAATATTAATTTCAAAAAATACAATTAGTGTGTTTATTTGGTGGCAAAGCCAGTCTTTAATCCTTCAATACAATATTTGATTCAAGAAGAAACTTTCAAACCTTAAATCCTTAATTTTGGGATTTTACCAAGACTAACTCTGATTTGATTTCATTCATCACTGTAAGACTAATGAAATTAATGATAAATCAGGTTTCTTATTCAAAGCTTATTTTCTTGTCACTTTAATTTTTTTCTCTTTGATTCGATGCTTTATTTTTACTTTCTCTTATTCCAACAGTTTAGGTACAGAATAGCTACTACACTAATGTTACATTAAACACAGTAGTCAGTGCACTCACTTGGAGATCTGCATGATAAATACCTGGGGATGTTATTTCTCCCATACCAAGCTATTCAACAACCAGGAAAGGAAATCAAAATTAATGCATTTTGCTGTGTCATCATCACATACTCTACGAAAGCTGACAAGCTTTTCCATAGGATGATTTACATTCAGTTCATTGTCTACTTATAAGATTCCTAATATTCTTAAAGAATTGCTGATCAACAAAGTATCTTGAAACACTGATACCTGATTAATGATCCTAATGATAACTTATCTAAATGCATGCTTTGTGGTACCTTTGAAGGAAAGGAAAATCTTTAAATAGGAATGCAAGAAGAAATTAACACAGTTTATGTATAGAAGATGTATTTGATGACTTGTAGCTCAAATATTTTGCTTGCAATGATGAGTCTTGGTAGTTGTAAATAGCATGAATTTTCTCATGGAAGGTGTTAGCTGCTTAAAATATTTCACTGTTTCACTGATCTCACTTATGCTATTAGGATCAGTAAACCCCCTCTGACCTGAAGGTCAGTGATGGAATAGCAATCTAATGACTTCTTTAGAGCTGATAAACATTTTGCAAACAAGTAGTCAAATTGCTTCTTTTGAGAATAAGTAGTTCCAAAAGGAAATTTATAATTATGGAGATGTAAAAATCAGATTTTCTGCAGTTCTTCCTGAGTAGCAAAATAGGTGCAGCTGATGATAATAAATTTTTTCTACCCTCTAAAAGAGGGTATATTGCAAGTTTTTAACTACGTGAAATGCATATAACAAGTAGAAATTTTCTTTGAATCCACTTAAGTTTACAACTGTGATCCAAAACTATGTAGTAAGTGTACTTTTTACTGCTTTCATGTCTCTCGTTTTCGTAAGTTGCCATATTAGTTTGTTTAAAAGCCTCCTCAACAGGCTATTAAAAATTCATTAGCTACAAAAAAACACCAAGATAAAACTTTCTATTAAGCTCAAACTTCATTTCATATAAGGCATCTCCTAGACTTCCAGGAATGGTTTTTTACCTTCATAAAATAGTGTTATATTCTATCATTTCTATATGAATTGTTTTTTCTTTATATAGAATATTTTTCATTTGGAGTGTATTATTTAGTTTTAAGCAAAAAAACAAATCTGAATTCAATTTTTCTTAGAGGTTAAGACAGCTGATCTGACCTTCTGACCAGAATTGTTCCAGCAATCAGAGGAAAAAAAGTCATGTGGATAGATTTATAAGCAGTGAAGAATTCTGTGACAAATCTGTGGTGGTTAGAAATTTTGATATGTCACAGAATTTCAGGTAAGTACCCATTTAAGATCAAACACATTTTTGAATACTATTGTTATTTATCTTCTTTCTTCATGTAGAAGAGAGCTGCAGTTATGAAACCTTTTTTATGTTACAGGATGTAGCACACCATTGATTTTCAGTGTTATAGTGAGGTTGTGTGTTCAGCAATGAGAAAATCGTCATTTGACTTGTGAACAGAGTACCAGTTAATCAAGGAATTATTGAAAGTAATAAACATAGAATTCCACAATTTCATATTGGAAGATATGCACTTAAAGTTAGAAGTCTTTCTTTAATACTGGGGGTATGTCTGCCATTTAATTCTGAGTTTCTTTGCCAATATTTTAATATTTGTGGTTCCCTATTGAATGTTTTCGCAAAATAAGTTTTTCCCTGGCTTCTGTAATAATTCTCTAACCTCTTAAATCTCTTTGGTACTACCAGATATCAAGAATTAAAAAAATAAACAAACACAAACCCCAGAACAACCTAGGTGTAACAACTCAGCAGGCAACTTTTATGTGTGCTCTACCTAAATTCAGTGTGTAAAGAAACAAAAGGAATGGTTTCCAGTGATTTTGGATGATACCACAAAGCCATGTGTCAAAGTGGTCCCCTTTTCCTTTGCAGTACTCTGTTTCATATTCTAAAAACTGGTTCTCCGTTTGTGACACTTCTGAAAATTTAAGAGGTTTTATTATGTAGGTGTGGTGCAACTAAACTGTATGAGCAGTAGAACAGTTCTCACCTGGTGTTTGATTTCTCTAATCTCCCACTACCACTGTAATAACTTCAGAATTCATATTTCAAAACTGCATGTCAGTTTGCTTCATAAAGCAATGTGTGTTGTTCAGTGCAGACAGTTTTCTCTTGCTCAGTTTTTTTTTTTTTTGCATTATAAAAAGCCAGGCCATGGCATTGGCACATCAAGAGTACTAGTGAGGAACAGCTTGTTCCTCCTTTCCCTTCTAAAACATTATTCGTGTCTTCTTTGAAGGATCTTTGTGGTTGATTTTCACACACGAGGTATTTATTGTACTTTCTCATCAATAGCTAACCTCATAAATGACATCATGAATAATTATGAATAATGGTTCTCCATCTTCTCTATCCTTTTCCAGTACTGAAACAGAGTTTGTTAGGGAAGCTAAGCTGCATGGTGTTCCATCCCCAGCTTCTGTTACTGAAGGAGCTAAACTGGACTACATTGATCATCTGAAATGCAAACTGGCCAACACTCAAAGCCATCCTTCATTCCTTGTCAGAGGCAGAGACAAGTAAAGCAAAGACAAAGGATTCAGAGAGCCTTCCAGCCTTAAGGATTACTCAGAGATTTCAGCTGTCTCTTTCTCTCTTTACTTTTTCACTTCTTTTTGTTGTCTTGCTTGGCTTTTTTTCACAGTTTGCTGTTTAGCATATTCACAAAAGGACATCTTCTTGTTTCCTACCAGGCTGACTGAGATACAGCTTGAATCCCTGTGGAAATATTCTCTATTATTATTTGAAGTTGAACTGACTTATGCTGAGACAGAAATTGGCCTAACATCTTTCAAGGTACATAAATAGGTTTAGTACCTTTCCAAATTCCATGTGCACTGTAAAGATGTCACATCATAATCTGTGAGTGAAACAGAATAACATGTACTAATGCAGCTTTATTTTGAATATGGAACAATTTTTCATGTTTTTATTGATGGGAGCAATGTCAGGACACTAAAGTTGCGGGGCAACAATGTTATGTTATTTCTGCATGTAGTTGCTTGGCCATTTAGTATCTTATTCATAAGCAGTACAGGTTGAATTGTAAACATCATCAAATTAAAGTCTTAGTAAAATATTTATTTGCATCCCCAAAAGGGCAGTTATATTTTCCAACGTTAAATCGGACTCTATGACTAGGATGAATGCTTTTAAGCTCTTTAAAGTTTACCATTGTCTCTGGCAGAAAAGATATGATGCTGCAAAATTGTAGCTCAAAGCAGGAAGCAAGAACTTGCATATGTAAGTGCAAGCTGCTAGCACTGAAAATTTACAATCTGATAAACCTAAACACATCTCTACACTGAATGCTTTTTTTCTTGTACTATATATGGTTTTATTAAGTGGATAAATTGTGCTGTAGTAAATATACTAGGCTGTATTTTCTGCTACTATGCACACAACCTAGGATTTTCTCACCTTTTATTAGGATTGGCTAATCCTCTTGGAAATCCTCTTCAAAGAAAGAGGTAAAAGGCTTTTGAAACACACTACTTGTCACTTCATCTGGTGGCCTAGGCTTGTAAAGTACCTCTCCAAATCCATCTGCAGTAAGATTCTCCTTACTATAAAAATTATAGCACACACAGTTAGTTACATGCTCTCTCCCTATGCAGATCTCAGACTGATAGAACTTAGCTGATGTCTTTGTTGGAGATCAAGCCTCTCCTAGATACAGGGAGAAAACTGCAGGTGTTCCTTTACCTGTGGAGAAAGAGGGGAAAGAGGGAGCATGGAAGGCAGGCCAGGCATCCTCTCACTGGCAATACTATGTGCAAAGCAGTTACAGAGTCAGCAGGTCTGGAGCTGTATTGATCCAATGGCTTGATAACATTCTTAGAAAAATGAACTAGAAAATCCCTGGAAATGGACTCCCCTGTCACACTTGGCATTGTGCATGCCAGTGAGGAGTTTTTGAAATGTTTATTCAGATGGTGAAGATATAATCAATAATCTCTGTGTCCTATACACCTCTATAAAGAATTTTGATTTCTGCAGCTCCAAAATACAGGGATGTATATGCAAGCTACGCCATCAATATACAAGCAGACAACTCTACTCCATAAGCTTTAATATATCACTTTGCTACACCACCAGTTGATGCCACAGTAATGCTTCTCACACAACTACCTTTTTCCCATGATGTTTTGCTGACAGCAGGGTACACCACAACATGACCACACACTAGTTGTGTAATATGCACAGTTTATTAAACAAGCATGCTAAAGCGAATAAGCACACTAAAGCAAGCAAGCACACTAATGTGAGTCAGGCAAATATCTCTCTATATATAGTAAATAAGTACAATATAGCAAATCAGAGATATATGTATATAAGTAAAGCACTGAAGAAAGTTGGCAATATATCAAATCATTATTGCATAGAAAGAACAGAGATTAAGAAGAAATATATCACCAATTATCACTGTATCATCATTCAGACCCACACTTCCGGCTGGGAAGCCCCACTGCAGCCAATGACAGGAGTCTCAGTTAATTGGGAAAATTCCTATGTGATGCACTCACCCATAGGTGAGGCTTCTCCCATGGCCACAAGAGGATCCTGGTTTTATACCCTTATCAGAACAACTGGTTTCATGACAGATTTCTAATTGTTTACTCATGGAGCCATGCAGTTTCTCATGATCTCACTGTTGTCCACTCTGAGAGCATTGGCAACATGCCGCAGCGTGGCCAAGTATGAAGGTCATAGAACAGCTGTTCAGCTACGTTTTCCTGTCTCTTTCCAAAAAGCAGTCACGATGAACACGCACATATATACTATACCAAATACACTGTGACAAAAAATATGCTTTGTTATGTCTCTCAGTCATGAGAGGGAAAATCAGCTGTCATCTAGGTTCCCATCCATTGCACATGGCTATGGAAGTTATTGGACTATTGTTCATATCATTATCTAATCCAAGGCAGTTTTTCAGCTTACACACTGCTGCTGAGAGAGCTGCTCTGTAAAGCATAACACATGGCATGCTCAGAGAGACTTACATATGTTTCTAACGATCATCTACGTGGTATCTTAGAGCCTTTCATTTAAAAGACACAGATACGTGTATAATTGTATATAAGTAGTGTTCACCAAACATCGTGGACTCTATGTTCCTACCATGCCACAACAAATCAATGTGCAGGATTCCTTTCTATGAGCTGAAGCTCTTTCTACTTCCCCTTCATAGCTCTTCAGGGCTCACATACTCTTGCACATGCAAGAGTACAATACCATTAATTCTTCTTTTCTTTTGGCATGTCACCTGTTGTGAAAAGTACCTTACCTATATCCTTACTATCACCTTCCATCTTGACTGCTTCTTCCCCTTTTCTTTTTTTTTTCCACTGCTTTTTCAGCTTCAGCTTGTACAGTAATTTTTCAAGGATTTCAAAGGGCTGAATAGCAAAAAGAAGTTCCCAAAGATACTCATAATACTGTGTAGTAAATTAAGCGGAGCATACAATTAGGAAGAATTTCCTCACTATGATGATGGTGAGGCGCTGGCACAGGTTGCCCTGGCAGTGTTCAAGGCCAGGCTAGACAGGGCTTGAAGCATCCTGGTCTACTGGAAAGCGTCCCTGCCAATGGCAGGGGATTGGGACTGAATGATGTCGCTGTTGAGATGGACACGACAAGACGTGCAAGTTCAAATCATCATCTTTATTCTCTGCTTTCAGATTTATATACTCTTTTCAGCAGCACACACATGGGGCAAGCAGCCAAATGATTAGACAGCTATAGCCGTTCACACACCTTATCATTATATCTAATTGGTTCTTGCTTTCTGCGCCAAGTTTTGTAGCACAAGTCCGAGTTCCTTATCTTGCAGTTCTTGCCTCCTTA